>JAAGAY010145717.1:0-22566 GCA_011801015.1 Ardeotis arabs
TATGCATTGATCACACTTTCTTCATAGTTTTCCTATTCCGTGCTGGTTTGATTCGTGACATTTTTACCTGTCAGTCATCTTACTCAAGTAATTTGCTTTTTTATCAGTTCGAATGAGAGAAGAAACATACTTTAAAAAAGTTGCTTGCTTAAAACATGCATTTGCTTAGCTTTTGGAGAAACCGCATCTATTGACAAAACTACGCTTCTCTGCACTTCAAAAATAAATAAAAGAGTAAATCTGGTCAAGGTATGGCAAAACTAACATACCCTGTTTCAAACACAAAGAGTCAAAATCAGCTTTAAAAAAGTACAAAAAAGCTCATCTCATACTAGAACCCTAAAAATCACATATAATATTCATAGACAAATATATTATACCTGGAGGATACAAAAACACAGAGTAGTGATGTCTCCAAATAGTTGAATAGTGAATAGATGAATAGTGAACAGCAATTCAACCAAATCTGCTGAATTTTTGTTCACTGCCAGGCCAAGACTCACTAGATGGCACTGTTACACATATATAGGTGCTGGTGGGGGGTTATTTTCCCTTCATGTACAAGCGAGTTTATAGTTTTGGGGGAAAGAAAAGTTCCCTTGTGGCAGTTGACTGTTGGTATTTGTCTTTCTGGGATGCTCTCTGAACTGTAAATGCTTGAAGGAGTTACTAGTTAAGGCAGACGTGCTCTCTGGGAACAGACAATATAGTTCAGGTAAAATACGCGAGGTATAGGCATCGTCTGAATGTTGTAAACAGGACAAGTGGCGTCTAGAATACACCAAACATTTTTTTTTTCATTCAAGTGTAAGGTTCTGCTATCTGTTACTGTACATACCATTACTTTGCAAAATTTCCACATTCAAAATTTCAGCTATGTTAATATCCACAGATGATTTCTGAGACATTAACTTACTGGTTTGAGTAACTACAGAGAGCACCAAGAAATGAGGAATTCAGGCTAAGCAGTTATGATAACAGTGCCTTTGGGACAGCCCGACAGTGTGTTCATCCCCAAGGCTTTCACATTGCAAAGCTGTGGGGCCTGATTTTTGTTCCATATACCAATGTGTCCCAGGCAGCCAGCCTTCTCTCCCATGAGGCAGTGTAGTGGACAGAAAATGGAGCACATCGTATTTACCATTCCTGGGGACACTGCTTTAGACTGACATGAATATACAGATGCAAGCAGGTTTTAAAGGTGTAGACCCATATTATTATGAAAGCAGACAAAAATGATGATAGCATTCCTGAAAATGAATGGAAGCCAGGTAAAACGTAACACCACAAACTTCTCCACACTAAGGAACATCAAATCAGTGTCTGCAAGGCTGAGGGAGAAAGTATTCTGTCAGCAAGAGCTATTATAAGAAAAAAAAGGTGCATTTAAAGCAGGTGCATTACCTGGTACCAAGGACAGACCACTGCCAAGAATAACAACTCTAGAAATAATGAATAAGTTGCCCGAGTTATTTATATGTGACTAAACAGTTTGGGAAAAGAGGAATAGGCTTTGATTCTACTCTGTTTTACTTTGTTTAAGTAGATTGATCTACTATTCTGTTCTGTTATTATAAAGCATAAGCAATTCAAACAGATGAGACCCTTTCTTACCAGAGACTCTAGTCTCCACGATTACATTAAACCCTGAGGAACTGATATAAGTTGACAGAGAAGAATTAGGTCTCTAGTTTGAGTAGGCTGTGCACTGCATAATTCTGAATGCTGTTTGCATAGGTAAGACCCCACCCCCCCCAAAAACCAATCATTTCTGTAAATCTGAATATGTACACTTCTAATGTAGTCGCCAGACCTGTCAAGGCTCATGCTTTGAGCGTGAGGCTAACATACTTGGCATCAGCCTCATACCATCTCTGTACCTCACATGAGATCACATATTTTGGTTTAAAGAGAGATCTGCTTGGTGATCTGCCTGCTTATGTCACCAAAGCAAAAACATCATTCTTTCTCTCTCTCTCATTGTTGCTAACTGTTGAGAACAGTAACATTTTCCTTAGGTTATGATGGAAATGGAAAGCATATTCTTACAAGTGATAAAGTCAAGATAACAAGCCTTCTTTGACTACTACAAACAAAAAGGAGTATCAAAGCTTAGGTAAATGTTCTAAAGAGAAAAGTAATCCAAAATTTGAGGATTAAATTCATACTTCCAAGTTTTCAGAGAAATTCCTAAATTGACTAACATAATTTGTTTTCTAACTTCAACCTATAGCAGACTTTCTGACTCTGTAGATCAAGTTTCACCTAGAAAAAAAATTAGAAACTTTGAACTTAATTTAAATTGATGTTTTGGCAGAAGTGCTGAATGACATCTTTACTATTAAAAAAAAAAAAAAAGCAGAAGAAATTAAGACATGCTTGACAGGAAAGAAACATCATTTTGACATTGTGGTCCAGCCACTGCTACTCTAAAATACTATTCTGGCTAAATAAACACACTTTGTTTTGGTTTGGTTCTTTTTAAACACTGTATCCTCATGCTCCAAATCTTTTTCGCTTTTCTTTCAGATGACACCATCCTTCAAATAGATATCCCCAGAACTCCCGATTCAATCACATTCACCACCCGATCATTCTCTTCTCAAACACCTTGTTTTTCCCCATAAGCCCATCCAGAAGCCTCCCCACAGAGGCTGATTTTAAAGCTGATTCTGACTCTTTGTGTTTGGAACAGGGTATGTTAGTTTTGCTGTACCTTGACCACATATGCTTTTTTATTTATTTTTGAAGTACAGAGAAATGTAGTTTTGTCAGTAGATGCGGTTTATTTCTCTTTGTGGATGACCACTCCTCAAAAAAAGACACAGAAGTGTAAAACACAAAAAACATCTTAAACTGCTGAACTCTGCTGCTCCTCCCCCCACAGCATCCCACAGAACTTACACAATGGATCAGTTGATCTTTGTTGGGGGAAAGAAAAATAAGGGCCATAGGAAAACAATGTAATGCAAGTCCTGATGTAACCCGAACAATAACTCTGCTGCAACAGGATGCAACAATGACAGCTAGCAACACAAATATTGTTTTATACATGCTTGAGAACTTTGACGAGAACATGGAATTGCTATTATGTGAAGTCCTCCAAGAATAAAAATAAGAGCATCTAGGCTCTACACATAAACACTTTAGCTAATGTTTTCTCTTTTCCATAAGCCAGGCCAGTGAACGTTAAGATTGTTAGAGGACATTCAGGTTAGAAAGTCAAATAGAAAAGAGATATTTTATTGTGCAACATCAAGATCTAACACAACTTTGAAAAATGTAAATATATAAACAAATATAGACATATAAACTTGTTTTTAAAAGTCCCAGGTGCTCACAAATAGCTTGGCTCCAAAGGCGAAAATTCAAGTCAGCGCCTTGAAATAAGAAGTTATGAGAAAAGAAATATGTGAAGTTCAATTGAGGAGGGCATTTGTTAAATTATTTTACATTTTTTTTCTCCCAACTCTCTCTTTATTAGAGCATCCCGTAAGAAATAAACATGTAAGGAGACAAATCCACAAGGAAAGTTGCTAGATCTTGATTTGTTAGGATTAGGTACATAATAAAATGTCTACAAAATTATCAAATTCTGCTGAAAGTAATGCTATGTTTAATAAGAGACAGTGTGGGTTTTTTTCTACCTTGCTTTAAAATTAAAATAAATTGCCAGTATAGATAGTGGTTTTGATCAGTCAGAACACAACACATCGGTTGAAATATGGCAGCAGCCTTTTCTTCTACCACCTATTTATGAACAAAGAGGCAATATTACAGTGTATGTGTTTGTGTGCAAGGAAAACTTTTGTTCTTCTCGAACTTTGTTAACTTTAATAACCTCATTTCCCTCATTACAGTTCTTTTAAACTTATATCAGTGTAACAGGAAAATGGGACAAACAGGCACAGCTTGCTTGTAATTTACAGAAGAGATAGAAGAATGCGGTCTATCACCTTTAGCTAGTTTGTGAAGAACTGTAGCCCATGGGAAGGACTCACGTTAGAGAAGTTCATGAAGAACTGTCTCCTGTGGGAGCAATCGCATGCTGGAGCAGGGGAAGAGTGTGAGGAAGGAAGGAGTGGAGGAGGAAGGAGTGGCAGAAGCAATGTGTGATGAACTGACCACAACCCCCATTCACCGTCCCCCTACATGTCTGGGAGGGGAGGAGATAATAGAAAATTGGGAGTCAAGTTGAGTCCAAGAAGAAGGGAGGGGTTAGGGGAAGGTGTGTTAAGATTTGGTTTTAGTTCTTATTATCCTACTCTTATTTGATTGACAATAAATTAAATTAATTTTCCCCAAGTCAAGTCTGTTTTGCCCGTGATGGTAATTACTGAGTGATGTCTCCCTGTCCTTATCTCAATCCACAAGCTTTTTGTTGTATTTTCTCTCCCTTGTCCAGCTCAGAATGGGAATGATACAGTGGCTTTGGTGGGCACCTGGCATCTGGCCAGGGTCAACCCACCACAGCAAGCAAAGGAAGTTAATACTTCATAAGGAAAACAAATCAAGATCTTCCACAACAAAGGGAGGCTTTTGTCTGTGCATCCGAGCAATTTTAAAAGGCTACCTATGCAGCTTCCTGGGCAGGTAGCTCTGGCCCACTTTGTACTCTTGGGGCATTTCAGCCACTAATTAGCTGATGATTCACTCTGTTTCTCTCCTGGTTTGTTGTAGTAAATACTGTATATGCCAAAAAGATATATCTGTTGGAATTCTTTGTTGGGAGGGTGCATTTCAGTATGTAGAGTGAGGAACTAGCGAGAAGGCCCTTTTCTTTCAAGTGGTGCATTTAAAGGACAACATGCACCAAATTCAATAAATACATACATTCCTACGTATATTCATTCCAAAGTTCTTGTAACAACTTTTACTTAGTTCATTAAAAAAAAACATGGAAGAAGCAGGAAGCATCAGGTATTTAAGAAGAAAAAAAAAAAAGAGAGAGAGAGAGAGAGATGAGGAAAAACTTGGAGACAGAGAACAGTAAGAATTAAGACAAATCTGTTGGTTAATTACCATATCCTGGAAGCTATTTGGAAGAGGAACTAGAACTAAATGACCAATTCTCTCTATTTAGAGGATGCGCTAAGGAAGAACATTCAGAAAGGCAATATAGGCAGCTGGTGTAAATTGTCATAGCACTCTTGACATCAAGTAAAAGGCAATGTTTTTTCCATATTAATAACCTCATCAACTGATACAATTTAAGTGTTAAAGTGCTCCACTAGATTTGAAGTTTGCGAGCTACATTAACATTTTTCCCCTGACAGGCCAATGCCAGTGGAAGAAAAGGGTGTTGCAATACAAGATCCATTGGTATCACCTGTGTACTTCTTCAAATCCAGGGAGATAAGAAATCAACAAGAATAGCCAAATTCTACTCCTCAGCAATCACCATCAGCCCTGATTTCTGCTCCTCTACACAAAGTGGGCAATGTTTTGCACTGCCCATGGCAGGAATCTGGAGTAGCTCTGCTGAAGACACTAGAAGTGGCTGAGTAATACTCAGCAAGTCAATGAACACTATAAACTTTCCCTATGTTGAAGATGGAAATTTCTTCTGACTGATCCTCAAGATAAACCTCTTTGAAAAAAGCAGAGTAGTGTGTGGTATAAAGCCAATAGAACTGGAAGCACAATGTGTTTTATGTTTTTGTTAGTAAGCTATTCATGTTCAGAAGTACAGTCAGCAGGCTAGTAGATCCATCACTATCGCATATCCCACGTGTAACAATTAAAAGGAGAGAGTATCATTGGCTTCGCACACTAAGAGAACTGGCTTTATAGCCCTTCTCCCTTTATCACAAGACAAGCACACTGATAATAATGAAACCCTTTACCCTCAACTGACAGAAAAAAAAACATTTATAAATGGCAAATTTTAATAGATGGCAAACTGATCAAAAAGCAACTGAGATACCAGCTCTGTCAATGTGATCTTTCTAAATCACGTTAAGCCAACAATACTTGAAATTTCAAGATCTTTTTTTTTCCCCACAGCTTCACTGCCACAAGTGGGATGTGTACAAATACATGATCTCACAATGTATTTATGAACAACTTATTCTGCAGAAAGAAAGATCCAGCAGTATTAACTTTTTAAAATTGTGATTTCATTTTGCAAACTTAGATTGGTGAACCATATGAAAGACAATGAAACTGAGAACATTTGCAGTTTATGAACCAGCTCAAAGAGGCTAAAAATACTTGTATCAAATGTAGTCATACTTTGTATTTCTGCATTCATTTGCCAGAGTAAAATCTTATTGGCTATAATTAACTATATATTTAATGCACTTAAAGCGGGAGATATTTATTAAAATATTTTTCATTATTTTTGGCATTCTAATGTCCAAGTTTTCAGCTGCTATAATTTGGCTTAAGAAATCAATGAATCATGACTATGTGCACCTGCCAAAATTCAGCCATTTTTCATTTTTTATGGAAAGCATGAAACCTGAAAAAGCAGGGGGAGTTTATAGTATACAGAATAAATATACACTAATTGTCAAGTGGAATTTCTTATCACCTCTCTGTGCAGTTTTTCTAAAATGTTTAGGGCTCTATAGTCAGAAAGCATTGTAAAAAAAAAAAAAAAACCAAACCAAAACATCTACCCTAAAGATATCCAGACATAGGCTGTAAGCCAAATAAAATATCCAAACAAACTATTTAAAACAGAGCTACTCTTATATACAAACAGTAAACATGCCTCAGAATTTCTTGTATATTTACAGAATCATAAACTCCAGTTTCCTACTAGTCTGATTGTGGGAAACGTATAAACTTACAGTAGACATGCAAGATAACATTAGCCACCTAAGAGATATCAGAGCCAGGAATGTTAACACGTGGATTTATGAAGAATATATTTATGAACGCTAAGTTAAAAGGATTAAAAGAAAATATGTGAATAATAAATGGGTCACTGAGCCACTTGTAGCTAAGCTTTTCTATGAATAACTTAAGACAAAATGAAAGAAAATAAGAAGCAACAAAGCAAGCAACTCTAAAGTGATACCGATTCCTGACTTGTCATAATAATACTGCACGTGCCTTAAAAATATTGTTAGGAAGGAGAATGCCACCAACTTCATACAAATATGAGAATAAAAGAAACAAAGAAGATGTAAAGAAGTTAAATACCTGAATGGAAAAGTATTGAAACATATGAACATACATTGAAGACATGAAAATTCAAGCCAACATCTGGAGAAGATGTACATATCTTCAGCAGATGAAGAAACATGAAAGCAAGAGCAAGCAAGTGGTTAGCTGCTGTGATATTCCAGGCAGAAGTAGAGAAGTTGATTTAAAAGATAATTGATAGCAACCTGATACAGTTGAAGATGTCCCTGCTCCTTGCAGGGGGGTTGGACTAGATGACCTTTAAAGGTCACTTCCAACCCAAACTATTCCATGATTCTAAAAAAGAATTTGATTTGGGAATTGGTAAAGGAGCCATGCCCCATGAATGAAAACAGAAAATCCCACTATAAAACTCCCCTACAACTTCAGGTGAAATATTGAATTCTAGTCTGAGTGTGTAATTTACTCATATATGAAGGCATCAAGGGAAATAGTGAGGGTGAAACAGGTGGAAGAGGAAAAGAGATAGGATGTCTCTGAAACCAGGACGCTATACTACTGCAATAAACTAAGATTTTGGAATAGTTTCTGAATGAAAAGGTGGAAGCCAGTAATGATATTCAGCTTACTTAAAGATGCTGCAATCAACTACTCTTTAGAAAGATACTTGGAGATGTAGAATATAACTGATGTTTAAGAGATACACACTACAGAGGAACATGCTGCAGAGGAAGCCTCATAAATAAGAAAAATTGCAGCAAAACTTGCTGCTCACCATCTAGTTTTATAGGTTCATTTTTGTAATTCAGCTACTGCAGTATGGTGATCTGTTTCACTTTAACATATATACAAAGATAAACAATCTGCAATCTCATGAAGGCTTTTAATTTATTTTTAGCATCAAAGACTTTGACTCAACATTAGCAAAAAAGCTTTAAAATACTTGTCCTTCATCCCCAAAGTATTTGCAGATCCAGAGTTATACTTTATTTAGCCCACCATATTGATATTAATTTTCAGCGCTGCATGTTGGAATGTCAGTGTACATTACCACCTGATCTATAAAGGGAATGCTGAGATCTCACTGGAAGTATTAGTCACTGTGCCCTGGGAATGCAGGGTGTTTGTGTTCTTGGCTCAAATGTCCGAGCTAGACATGCCTCGATTCTTAATGAAACATACACATCATCAAATTCATTATCCAGAAACACCTCAGGATCAGAAGCTTTCTCCAACTTATTTAACAATTACTAACCTCCAGGACACATAAATTATTTTTAAGGAGCAAGAGGTCAGACCATTCTACCAAATACACAATTCCTTGAAGCAGGTATTCTTTATCTATAGGCGAATAACACGTGTCTCCCTTTTTCTGTCTTTTTTTTTTTTTCTTAAGGAAATCCTTCAGATATTTTTGCTTTTAACAGCGAAGAAGGTATTTTAGCCCAAGGTTTGCATTGCCACTAAGTTGACAGTTAACTTGAGATCTCATTTAGAAATCAGTCTCATCTTGGAATTTTTTTTTTTTTTTTTAGGTTAATTATTACAACCTTTCACAACAAGGTGGTTTCTCAGCCTTATCAGTAGTTCTCTGGCCCTCTCCAGAGGGCATTTCCACCAGTCCTACTTCTAGATACAGCCCTAGGTAGTATCATAGAATCGCAGAATCACATGGTTGGATGGGACCTATAAGATCATCTAGTCCAACCGTCTTCCCACAACCATTGCTGCCACAGCTACTAAACCATATCTTGTAGCTCCTCATCAAGCCGCCTCTTGAACACTGCCAGGGACGGCGACTCCACCACCTCCCTGGGCAGGCCATTCCAGTGCCTGACCACTCTTTGGGAGAAAAAGTTTTTCCTCATGTCCAATCTAAACCTCCTCTGGTACAACTTGTGGCCATTTCCTCGGGTCCTGCTTGTTGCCTGGGAGAAGAGGCCAAACCCCTGCTCATCACAACCTGCCTTCAGGAAGCTATAGAGTGCAATGAGATCTCCCCTGAGCCTCCTCTTCTCCAGACTAAACAATCCCAACTCTCTCAGCCACTCCTCATAAGACTTGTGCTCCAGACCCCTCACCAGCTTTGTTGCCCTTCTCTGGACACGTTCCAGGGCTTCAATGTCTTTCTTGTAGTGAGGGGCCCAAAACTGAACACAATACTCAAGGTGCGGCCTCACCAGTGCCGAATACAGGGGGATGATTACCTCCCTGCTCCTGCTGGCCACACTATTTCTAATGCAGGCCAGGATGCCGTTGGCCCTCTTGGCCACCTGGGCACACTGTCGGCTCATGTTCAGCTGAGCATCAACCAACACCCCCAGGTCCCTTTCCTCTTCACAGTCCTCCAGCCACTCAGCTCCGAGCCTATAGCGCTGCATGGGGTTATTGTGGCCAAAGTGCAGGACCCGACACTTGGCCTTGTTGAACCTCATCCCATTCAGCTCAGCCCAGCGATCCAGCCTATCCAGATCCCTCTGAAGGGCCTCCCTACCCTCAGGCAGATCAACACCACCACCCAACTTGGTGTCATCTGCAAACTTACTGAGGGTACACTCAATCCCCTCGTCTAGGTCATCAGAAGAATGGCAGAGCTCAAATTCTTTAATATCATGCAGCTGTGCTACTTTCTCTGTTCCCACATTTTCCAGTTCTCCTGGGAATTCTATAAAGATGGAGATCTTTCAAGGATTGAAGCCACATTGGCAATAGTGATGGAGTTCAAAGTAGAGTTAGTAAAAAAATTGTTTGCATCATTCTTCTAGTGAAATGATAATTCTTCATCTCAGAGTGTGCCTATTTCTATGCAAATGTCCTATGAAGGTTTATAGCAAAAAAAAAAAAAAGAGAAAGAGGAAGTGAGCTAAACAAAATACAAATTAGTAAAGGAGATGGGAAAGGAAAAATTAAAGTGAGTTTAAAAAATTTAAGTAAACAAATAATGTCAACTTTCCCAAAAGCAGAAAGCCTGGATTTGAGTTCTGAGAAAAACGCAAAGATTGCTGGGTTTTTTTTTTGTGTCTTTATAATGTCATCCTAAAGGACTATAAAATGTTTGAGTCTCCTAATGGTAACAGTGATAATAATAATAATAATATTAATAATTCTTCTTTCAAATGTAAGATGCTTTCCCTTAAACCTTCTCTCATTTTTTAGGCTAAAATCTTTGAACATTTTCAAACAAAGCATTTGTTTTGTGACTCTTCTAGTTTTAAACAGAAAAACAAGTGAAATATAAGAAAACAGAAATAATCTGCACCGCCTCCAAAATAAAAACTAAAAAGCATGCAGATTGGAAGGCCATCCTCTAACATCGTTACCCACTCAGCTAATTTCACTGACACATAACACAACAACAAAAAAGAACCAGTTTTGTATTAATGCCACTATCCTGTCTTTTTGCAGATAGTTAGTGCTATCTAAAATACATGTATGGGCTTGAAAGATTAGTCTCGATTTTATATGCATAATGTATCAACATCATTGCACAGCTCCAAGCGTAGTTAATTTTTATTTAAAATGAAGAAGCATAATGAAGACCGTGTGCTGGAAATGTCATAAGGAACTGCTTGTGTATACTACCCACTTTCAATTTCTATGACTTATGTGATGGAAATTTTAAGTGTACTGTGAAAAGTAAAGCCCAAGACTTGAAACAGATGAAGCTGAATACTACAAAAAACTGTGGCATCTGAGTTACTCTGAGAAATGGTTTGAATTTACTGTTATGAAGTGAAAGCAAAATAGCTTTCCTTAAGTTTATGCTTTGATTTACTGTAACATCCTTACTTAGATTTCCTCATTCTGATGTGAAGATTACAACGGTAATATTAAGAGTAACCTTAGCACAAAATTCTATTTTGATGATTGGGAAATTATTTTTTAAACAAGTCCTGATTACGGAATGTATCTATAATCACAATACTCCTCTACGTATGATTAATCTCCAAAAAGCCACATACTTAAAAAAACTAAACCTAATATTATCCTTGGCTATTAGGAAATGCTCTTCTTATCAGAACTGCAGAATGCTGGCTGAAGTACAGGTCTACTGGGAGTATGGTTAATGTATTAATATACATTATGTTAAGTCTATACTAACCAATGGTAAACGTAATATATCATTTTTAATTTGTACATTCTTAAGGGATGAAGCTATATAGTGCTTCCTGCTGTGAACCAAACCCCCTCAGCACTGTAGTGCTAGTATTAGCTGTACTCTACAAAATGTCAGCATTGATTGTGAAATGTGTTTTATGATTTTTTTTTTTTTTAATGTTACAGTAGTTTACATATAACTCAAGTATGTTGTTTTGCAAATAAAGATCACAGAATCATAAAATCATAGAATGGTTTGGGTTGGAAGGGAGACTTCAAAGATCCTCTAGTCCAAGCCCAATGCTCATGGGTAGGGACATCTTTCACTAGATCAGGTTGCTAAAGCCCCATCTAACTTGACCTTCAATACTTTCTCATGGTATAAAATGTCTTGCTTATGTCCAATCTAAATCTATCCTCTTTCAGTTTAAAACCATTGTCCTTTGTCCTGCCACTACAGACCCTGGTAAAAAGTGTCTCTACATCCTTCTTATAAGCCACTTTTATATGTTGACAGGCTCCAATATTGTCTACCCAAGACTTCTCTTCTGCAGGCTGAACAACTCCAACTCTCTCAGCTTTTCTTGACAGGAGACATATTCCAGCCCTCTGATCATTTTCATGGCCTTCCTCTGGACCCACTTTAAAAGATCCATGTCTTTCTTGTGCTGGGGGTCCCACAACTGGATGCAGAACTCCAGGTGGGGGTCTCACATGAGCAGAGTAGAGGAGGAGAATCACCTCATAGCTCAACATATCTGAGTTATAGCTAAACTTCTTTTTATACAATTGGCTTTCTGGGCTGTGAGTGCACATTGTCAGCTCATATCTAACTATTCATCCACCAATATCCCCAAGTCATTCTCCACATGGCAGCTCTCAATCCATTCATCCCTCAGTCTGTGCTGATACTTGTGATCGTGCTGACCCAAGTGCAGGACCTTGCACTTGGCCTTGTTGAAATTCAATAGGATGAGCTTCATGATAGTGAACTTTCTCATCTCTATGAGAAAAAGCCAAGGAAAATAAAATACCAGAGCCAATCTGTGTTCTTCAGCCTCATGACTGATCTACTTGGAGATGTCCCTGCTCCTTGCAAGAGGGTTGGAGTAGGTGACCTTTGAAGGTCCCTTCCAATCCTAACCATTCTATGATTCTATGATTCTATGAAATAATTTACCTTTATAAACTTCATAAAATAGATAGTAGACATGAAAAATTGAGTATACAGCAACAACAACAAAAAAAAGCACAGTGTGTGTCCACATAATTCAAAGGAGACAAAAAACCCACAAACACTTGCCGGAGTAGGTCATACATCAGAAGAAAGGAACAGGGGAAGTTAATCCCTCCATTTTTGAAGACCAAAGTCTTTTGCAGAATGTGTTTGTAGTGGACAGGCTTTAGCAAATACAAGGTTTTAGACTCATCATGGGGAATGCTGAATGAAAGTCCAAGTCTTGTATCAGACAGGAAATCAGATTAGCTCAAACTTTCTGAGATCAAATATATTTGAAACCTGTCCAGTGAGAACTATCTATCAGATGAACTGAAACAGACAGGCATCCCATAGAAGATAAATAACATTTAAGGTAACAGGAAGTTATATGGAAGTTGAATTAAATTTGCTTAAGAAAACATGCATCTGACATTTCAGCATGTATTTCACCAAATGCAAAAAGATTGTTTCAGTGTAAGGCTTTTTATTATTATTTAATATTAGAGACAATATAATCTCAGCTGGTACAACACAGCACAGCCCGACTGAAATCAGCAGGGCTGTACTGATTTACAGCAACTGATGATCCATCCTGTATTTTTACATTAATAAGCTTAGAAAACCTATTTCTTCACAAATAGGAAAGCTAATTGTCCGACCTTTCAGCCTCACCCCTTTTTATAGCTGTCTTGAGGATTTACAGAGAAGAGTTATGAGAAATGACCCATCTCAGGACAGAGTTAGCTGAACCTCTGCACCACGCTGGTTTCTCTGAGCACAACTATGCTATCCAATGGGACATGATGCCAGAGCAGCTGAGGTGCCTTAGTTACTGAAGCTGTTGTATTTCATGTTACAGCCACGAGACAGCTCTGGAGCTGAATTTCAGCTTCTAGTGTGCAGATGGGGCCCAGGAGTTCAGTGGGAACCATCTTGTCACGACATGGAAACTGCAATGCTTAGACGGGGTCACGCCCTTCTTTTTAAATGCTTTTAACTTTGTGGGATGAGCAGAATGCGTTTCAAGCAGCTATATTTCATTCTATTCAGAAACTTCTGCTGGTAGGTTTGACCAACTTCTTCCCTAAAACAAAACATTTCTGTTTAGCACTTGGTAACATACCTTAGAAAACACTTATTTTAAAACAATTACAAATACTTTTTATATTCCACCTCTCCATCCATTCGCAGCTAATCTTATGTTTCACTACAAGTCAAATGAGATAAATTTTCCTCTTAAGTTACTCGGGCAGAACAAAATCAATTCGCATCCCCTTAACCAGCCCAGATCCTGCTGTGTCTTTGGGTCTTTCAGACTTGTTCCCTTTTGTTCACGCTATCTTGACTGCTCCCCATGAGAGTGTGCTGGACCCATTAAGACTGTTATCTGTAGTATTGCCTCTTAATGACTCTTAAGTGTAAGCTGTTAGGCACCAATTAGAAAGGCCTCCTCCCTCTTTCTCTAAGTGGGTAGGCTCTATTAACTTGACAAATCCTCAAGGTGAAACATCTATTGGGTAGAGATTAAAGTTGTTTAGGAGTTTTTTTTTCTTCCCAGGACAAGCTGATTCAGCAAGACTAAAATGCTTATTAGGAATATATTGCTTTTGAAAAACACCCACTGAAATTCAGCCAGAGCTTAATGAAACCTCTTGCTTTTCTGCTGATGCATTCAGTGGAGAAACCTGACTTCCTTTACCATATGAAGGGATGCGGGAATCACTTCATGAGTACTGCCAGAAGACCTCCGTGCTTTACTGACATGGAGCTGAGAAACTGGAATTTTTTTAGATCACCTTTTTTTTAGTCTGGTCGAGGAGTGCTGAAGTTGTATTGATAAATTCAATTATTTCAAACCCTTCTACATATCCTATATATATGTCAATGTATACGCTCAGTTATGCCCTGATCTCTCAGACTGCTCCTCTTGTAGGTCATGCAGAAACGACAAAAAAAACAGGACCCATGGATGACCTGAGGACCTGGATTGTCAGGTTCAGCCCTATTTATTTAAAATAATTTCTTGTTTATTGTGAGTATTTTATTAAAACTACATTGAAACAATTCTGCTTGTTCTTTCACAATGAAGCACTTCAGTCTCTCTCCTCTCCAAATGTTGGATTTTCTGTGATCAGGAATTGTGGCATTTTACTTCAATTCTAACATTACAGTGCTGATAGTAGGAGACATGAAACCAGCCTCGCTAATTATCAAAAGACACTTCTATCTTTATTATACATCTCAGACAAGAGCTTATGAAAAATAATTCTGTAACACTGTTGTAGAGTATTATCTGCTTTGTGCCCATGGCACAAGGGTAGAAGAAAATTTTATACCCATCATGAAAGTTGCATCAGTTTGCATCAAATATGGATCTTTTTATGCAAATAGGATTCCCCACTGCTTCTATTACAACTTGCTGCTAGAAACCTTTATCTGCAAATTCTCTTTCCTTCGATGTGTTGGGGATTTCATTTCTATTGATGACAAATGCTATTACACAGTAAAGGATTATAAGAATTGATTTAGAAGAAAAAATATGAGAAGGATTATATATGCAAATGATGGAAGGAAGGCCAAAAGAGTAATTTTGAATGCAAGAAATGATGGAATAAAAAGCAAAAATACCATTCTATAAAATAAGAATGTACGTACAACAAATAGGTAGCATTTCTGATAGTGAGAATTAGACTGTGTGACAGACATCACACAAAAGTGAATATACTCAGTGCTAGAATTGTCTTTGGCACAACTGGAACATTTTTTAATATTAGCATGGGAAGAATACTAGGGTTTTAATTGTGTGACTTGTATGTTGCTTTCCAGGCCATATATTCTGCTAACATAGAAGTTCATAGATTTATTTCAGTGGAGCTTAGATTTGTATCAGAGTATGAGTTTTGCCCCTCCTTACTGAAGGTCTCTGATTGTTCAGCTTCTCCAATACAATAAACCTAGGGAAAATAATACGGCTCAGTTATGCTATTTTACCAATACATCCACTCATGCTTTGGATAGCTGCAGGATGAGACCAGGGACACATAATTTTGATCAATTTAGAGTTTTCTTTGCCACTGCTTTAAGTGTATAGCTCCTGTAAATGAGTCAGCTTTATTGAGAAGATGAATGACTGCTCCACTGTATCGCTCTTATGGAACTACAAGAGCAGGACAGTGTGTTAATTATCCAAGCATACAGTCAGCTATCCAGAGAGATAGATAATAAATGCTTTCTTTCCTATGGAAAGGCTTTTATGTAAGGGAATCTCATTGTAAAATCTTTGCTTTCCATGTAGCTTTGAAGCAGAGCTGCAGGAATTATGAAGAAAGCCTATGGAGGAATCTGCATCTTCTATAAACTGCGGTTTCCCAGGGCTGCTGCTAGAATTATATAAAGGACAGATATTTTTTGCTTATTAGATTGTGTCCCTCTATCTCTTTTTAGGTTTTAAATAAATAATTTTCCTAAAACTATAAATCCTAAAGGAAAAGAAAGGATTCAGGAAAACACTTAGTTCCTCCTACAACAGAATTCATCAAAAAAGTGAATACTACTATATATTGGAAGCTAAATTTGTAAATTTGTCCTACAGACACATGACATAAGCCTTTGTTACACCTATGAGTAGTTGCTAAAGGGCTTATACAGGCTAGATCTGCAGTAGGATGAAATAGAATCATAGAATCATAGCATAGTTAGGGTTGGAAGGCACATTTAAAGGTCATCTAGTTCAACCTCCCTGCAAGAGCAATGACTTCTTCAGCTAGATCAGGTTACTCAAAGCCTCATCCAACCTGGCCTTGAATGTTTCCAGGGATAGGACATCCACCACCTCTCTGGGCAATCTGTTCCAGTGTTCTACTACCCTCATTGTAAAAACTTTTTTCCTAATATCCAATCTAAATCTACCTCCCTCTATTTTAAAACCATTATCCCTTGTCCTGTTGCAAGAGGCCCTACTAAAGAGGTTCTCCCTGTCTTTCCTATAAGCCTCCTTTAGGTACTGGAAGGCTGCCATAAGGTCTGCCCAGAGCCTTTTCTTCTTCGGGCTGAACAGTCCTAACTCTCTCAGCCTGTCCTCAGAGGAAAGGTGCTCCAGCCCTCTTATCATCTTTGTGGCCCTCCTCTGGACTTGCTCAAACAGGTCCATGACCTTCTTATGTTAGGGGCTCCAGAGCTGCATGCAGTACTCTGGGTAGAATCTCACCACAGTGGAGTAGAGGGGCAGAAACACCTCCCTCGACCTGCTGGCCATGCTTCTTTTGATGCAGCCCAGGATGCAGTTGGCTTTCTGGGTTGCAAGCATGCACTGTTGGCTCACATAGAGCTTCTTATCCACCAGCACTCCCAAGTCCTTCTCCTCAGGGCTGTTGTCAATCAATTCTCTGCCCAGCCTGCATTTGGGCTAAGGATTACCCCAACCCATGTGCAGGACCTTGCACTTGGCCTTGGTGAACTTCATGAGGTTTGCATGGGGCCATCTCTCCAGCCTATCAAGGTCCCTCTGGATGGCATCCCTTCCCTCCAGCGTGTCAGCCACATCACACAGCTCAGTGTCGTCTGCAAACTTGATGCAATTGGGAAAACAGAAGTTCTGCATGCTGAGGAGATTCATCCTTCCCACTGGAATCTTTTAGAGGATATTTTAATGTTGCAGTTCCAGTTTTGCACTAAATATGTACAGGTAATAAAATGTATGTCAAAGAAACATTTCCCCTACTTTAAAAAATAAAAAAAGAAAAAAAAAAAAGCTTCTTTTGCTGGGCTAAAGCTGAAGCAGGAAGCAGAGACTGCAACTTGTATTGTTTATCCTTTGAGTATGCTTATAAAGTCTTGCCTTCAGTACTCTGTGTGCAAATAGGCTAGTTCTGAGCTTTAATCAACAGGGATACTTCCATGGACTGCTACTGGATAGAAGTCTCACTTAAGGTGAACAGCCAGTGTTCAGAGAAAGAAAATCAAGTCTTGATTTTCTACAGTTCACATGCATAGTAAGAATTTTAAAGAAATACTCTTTTATAAATAATTAAATTACTGCAAATTTTACTATCTGCAGAGATTTTTGAGGTATTCAGTGATTATTAAAGAACCTCCTGCTTCTCTGAACCCTTGCAAGTTGCCACATGAGTTGAGAAGAAAATTTTTGAAAAATAGCATTGTCCTTCTTTCCCCAAAACTCAGTGGCATTTTTTCCTTTGGGAATGTGTTTTTCTCTCTTCTGCCTGTATGTGTTACATGATCCATCAAACGTGAGAGAGGAGTTGTTCAGTTCTTCCAAGAAGAGTGGTCATACATCTTCCTTATAGATGTACACGATTAGGTAATAAAAATCAATTCAAATGTTTCCAAAGTAATCAAATAGCCATTGGTTGAATTTTCACCTGACAGCAGAAAAGTATAATGTATGGCAGAGTGTAACACAAAGTGCTGTGTTTTATGGTAGGAATACACGGTTGTTTATCACTGAAACTAACTCCTTTCAGAGATAATTACCTTGTTTATTTACTAATAATCACTCCAGATACAAAAATACGCCTGCTCAAAACATAGGATTTTCACAAGGAAAAAAAGTGCTGTTAATTTCAGCAGGAAATTGTATACCTTTCCCTATATTTAGAAATCATTAAGCAAATGATTTGTCAAATTGCATGTAACAGATTTACTTTTATTGACGTTGATCTTTCACAATATTGGGAGAGAGAAGTAATAAAGATAAAATCTGTAAAAGATGCCAAATGGAGAACATTTATTTCTATTTTTCCTAATTAAAGAAGCTTTGTAAGTAAACAGTCCTAAACTTTATAGTGACCTGTTCTTAGTCAAGATGAATCCACTTATAAGAATTGCCATAATAATCTTATTTAATACTCTCTCTGGGCCTGTTACATAAAACTTTAATGAATAATTTGTCAACACTCGATATAAATCTCTCTGCTGATGCGTATCTTAATCTTTTTCATAATTTGCAGGTCAAAGTCTATTATGCTTAATGCAAAAAAACCCCCGTATCTGAGTAATATTAAAGATACCATATTCAGACAGGTTTATTGCACACAGATAAACCCATTCAAACTGGATGTTCCTCATTATTAGGAAAGATATATATATTTGCAACAGTAGATTCAAATTACACCTTTTCTTTCATTACCCAGCTGTATTATAAGATTTCCCAGGCTCAATTTAATTTATTGCAGCTTCTTGTTATGCAAAGAAAGCATCTACTTTAAAAAAAAAATCTACATATCAGATTGTATAGACACTTCATACTGGGAGAGAGATTATTAAAATGTGATTTATGTTTCTGAATCTGAAGTAAATCACCTGGTTGTGAAACAGTTTCTAAAAGAACCTAATTTCTCTTGCTTGTTTTTAGCATATTGTAATTTAAATTAAAGGTAAATTTTCCTGTGTTTTGTGACTTTACAGGGCCATTTCACAAGTTTCCTTTTAATCTAAGTGTTATTGTAATAATTTTGTTTGTTTCTTTTTCAGTGTTCCTATTTTTTTTTTTTTTGTCTTTCCTTTAAATAGACTGAAATTAACAGTGTCCCCTGCATTTTAGGTTATTTTACTGATGTTTTTGCACCAATTAATTTTTCTCAGAAAAGTTTTCAATTAAACCCCTGGTGATAGGAGGTGGAATTCTCCAACGCTAATCTGGAAATTCCACCTCCCAATCACTGGGGGGTTAATTGAAGGCTTTTCTGTGGAAAAAAAATTGATTGGTGTACAACCAATCAGAAAAATATTATGAGACTATAAGGAATACTATTAACCTTGGGCTATCTAAGGAGAATAATATTGCCTTATTTGAAAGAAAAAAAAAATATCACAAGAAACATATGAAATGGGTCAGCATACTAAAGGAAGAATTCATTAGCGAGCTCCAAGACAAATTCTCACTGCCTTTTAACACAACGCCTTCCTGAAATGGCTCTCTAATTTCAGCAAGGCATGGTGTGTTCTTTTCTCCTGTGGGATGAGCTATGTGAAAAGGACAGCGCTTTAGTCCAAGTCTTTACTTAGTGTTAATTGGCAAATTGGCTTCTTTGCCTTTCATCTGTAGATCTGTAGTGGTTAAAAGCAGTGAAGGTTCTGTTCCCAAAACAGCAATTTTCAAAGAATTAAAAAGTCCCCACTAGCAACCATGTTTGCCTCAGACTACAAGCAAAATGGACAACGTCACAACTCTGGAGAAATTTTGATAGGTTTGTTGGGTGGTATGTATCATACAATAAAATCAGAGGAATTGGGAAAGATGCAGATTTTGTATTGAATAAAGAAAAGATCCTCCAAAACCCAGTAGTTGGAGCTCCAGCATTATTGAAATATATTCTATTAAAAGTAAATTAACATTTATTCCCCAATCAATAGACTCCTTGTAAATCATATCTTAGTGTGAATGAATTTCATAGATTACATTACAAACTCTTGATATGCATCTGTCGTTCTTTGCAAATCTGCTACTTTAGCTTAATGCATTGATTGACTAATGGAATACAGATTCAAAAAGAAGAAATAATTACTGCAGTACAGTCTTCCATTGATCTTCTCATAGTATGATAGCTAACCAGAAGCAGATTTGCTCATTCTTATCCCTAGGCACAGTCTCTAACAAGTCTTTTATTTGTTTTTCAGCCATTTCTGAAAAAGCATTTGGCAGGAGTGAGGGAGGTGTCCTATTTTTTTTTGCAGGTTTTATGAGTATTTTGCTGGTATTAAATGTATAAACAGCCTAGAACTCTTCACTCTCAACTGCATGAATTGAAAACGGATTGGAGGTACAGTTCTTCTTGCTCGCTCTGTGACCCCACAATTTGCATTCCTGTCTGCACAGTGGGGCCAGTTAATGGGAGGCATGGAAATGCATTCTTCTGTAATACCCCACAGCCAGGTCGCTAATGTGTTTATTCATCATGCAGATTCAAAACCTTCCAGGATGAGATCCTAATCTAAACTGCTGTTCAAAAGGAAAAAGTCACTGCTACCACATCCTCCTAATAAGAAAACTCTGACCCGCTGTCCAGATCACTTTCATTTTCCAGTTTTATGAGAGCACCCAACTCAGACTTCGCAAAGGCAAGAGGCA
Organism: Ardeotis arabs; assembly: GCA_011801015.1. NCBI lineage: Eukaryota > Metazoa > Chordata > Aves > Otidiformes > Otididae > Ardeotis > Ardeotis arabs. Next base: position 20,502 of record JAAGAY010145717.1, read on the forward strand.
TCATTTCTGGTATCATTTAGTCCTTTATCTTTTACTTTTCTTAATGTCATGCATTTTCTACTGTTCAGTATGGTAGGTGTTGCTAATCTCAATAGAGATGACAAACAACCTGTGGTCTATGTATAGAAAGACTTCAAGGAATGTGCATCAGCCTGATGAACTTCCCCCCTGGAACTGAGTGCTTAAGGATGGCAGTGCTTCATCCACTTCATCCAGCAATTTTCTTATCAGTTACATGGGAAAATTCAGTATTTTTCCTACAGTATTCCTTTTAATTCATATTGCCAAAATCATTTTTACTATGGGGGATCACTTCATTACCAAATTACTCTGAGAAGCACCTCCTACATGCATTGTGCAAATCATGTTATGAGGACAACCAGACTTGATGCTGAGATGGGGGGGGGGTTGTAGAAGCCAAGCAGCTGCCAAATGTGGAGTTCAACAAAGATCTGGAAAGCTACCAATATACAACCACCTTTTGATTGAGGCAATATTAAAGAGTTTTTCTGCCTTACCTCTCTAAACAGCTGCATGCATCTTTTGACCATTCTCTTTACTTAGAAAAATCCTGGAAGGTGACGATCCAATAATCTCACAGCCATTCAATAAAACACTTGAATTTGTATCCCTTCAAAAATCTAAGGAAATTATTGATAATTCACTAAATATGTTTCTGTAACAGTAGTTGGAATATTATTCTACAAAATATATGAGGAAATAATGATTTATTAGTATCCCAAAATCAATAGACATAACAATATTTCTTAAAATACTTCAAAAGTTATCCAGGATATACAGTTCATTAAACGGGCTTCTCAACACAATCCCTGATATATATGCACAGCAATGTATATTCCATAAATATTTAGCCATCCATCTCCCATTATCATTCAATGAGAACAGGATGTCAAACTCTTTGCCCTCCTAAGGAATCCAAGAGCCTGATACTTTGAAGAAAGAAGGAAACTATGTAAAGACGTTTGTCACAATGATCATTATCTTGCATGATAAAAGAAATTCACATCATGGTGCTGAAGAGATGCATCATAACATCTGAAATGTTGAATAAAATGCACTGGCATTTCAGTTGTAATCTAATTCTTTCATTTTCTTGAATTGCTTTGTCCACTTTTGTTAAATTCATGGTTAAAGCTAAAAGTATCATAAATAAAGTTACTTGTGATCAATCAATATCAGTCATGATTTTTTTTCCTTTGAAATCCAGATATTTTTCTGCTAAATGTCATAAAGATACCTGCAATCACTGTCTGTCTGCAGCTCTTGAAAAGGAAAAGTACTCTTGTCACGAAGCAGTGGATTTATTCAACTTATATTCACCATGAACAAATTAATTCCAGGTTTATTAGATAAATATAAGGAGTATGATTCAAATGTATCAGAATACTTGCCTATATATTTAATCTAAAATACCTCACTATCTAATTCTTGTTCAGCCAATGTTGCATGTCACCAATCCTATTTTCCTACATACTCAGTGCGCATACTCACTACCCCGATAAATACATCTTGCAGCTGCCTATAGGTCTTGTGTTATACTTGGAAGCTCTTCTCTGCAGAAGCATTTCAAATTTGGACCCTTTGTTCACAAAACTTAGTAAGCTATCTCCCTGGTATAGAGAGTGAAAGCTTGAGGGGTCATGGGTTTTAGCATTGCAGAAGGGGATGCAACATCTGCAGTAAATTTTTCCTTATTTTATTACCAAACATGCATTGCTAAACTTCAGGAATTTTCCCAGATACTTGCAAGCTGTACACTTGAAAACACAATACTGCAATAAACCAAGTAGGAGGCTAAGACTGAGCATTACACTGCCTCTTTTGCTTGGTGTTAATTTAAATTGCACATCCCATACCGCTTATTTGAACTCCAATTAATATTTAGCTATTTTCCAATTTGTTATTTTGATTTTCAGGCTACATGAACGTCCTCAGGGGACGTTACGGTGGGGGTCTGTTACAGGCCGCCTGGCCAGGAGGACAGAGCAGACGAAGCGCTCTATAGCCAGATAGGAGCAGCGTCGCGGTCACAAGCCCTAGTCCT
>JAAGAY010145718.1:0-23076 GCA_011801015.1 Ardeotis arabs
CTATGTTGACGCTCCAGTCGTAGGAGTCGTCCCACCACGTCTCTGTGATGCCAACAAGGTCATAGCCCTGCTCGTGTGCACGCATCTCCAGTTCTTCCTGTTTGTTCCCCATGCTGCGTGCATTGGTGTATAGACACCTCAGCTGGGCCCCGAGCAAGGCCGACTTGTTGGCTGGAGCGACAGGCTTTGTCTTGGACCGCAGTTTATGTTCATTTGCACTCACCTGCGATCCTTCCCCAGCTTCTGGGCACTCGGTGCTGGCACTGGCGCCATGCTGACAGCTGTGGGCTGAACTGTGCTCCCCCTCCCCCAGCGACACTAGTTTAAAGCCCTCCGGACAAGGCTGGCAAGCCTCTGGCCAAGGACACCTCCCTTGTCTTATTTTGCTGTGTGTCGGATGTGTGTACATGGGTGGATGTATATATCCTTTTCTTCTCCTGTTTGTCTCTCATTATCACTGATTGTCCCCAAAGTATATCTTCTTGTATCTCGCTTGTGGGCAGTACCTTGTCTTTCATCTTTATATAACCATTCTCCCCCTCAGTTTTCAACATAGCAGCCTGTTTGCCACTTTCTTCCTCTCAGCTCCTACATGGCAATCACCCCCCTCTGCTACATAGATATCCAGTCCCACAATTCTCAGCACACACACTTATCTAAATTTTCCTAAACTCGGGTATATACCTGTTCTGCTTTTGTTCTGCTGGGTTCTACTTGTGGGAAGATGTGCTGGGACTCCTTATGGACCTGTAGGGAAAGTAGCAAGTAATTTAATCTATATTGTCTTAAAATAAAAAAATCAGATACATTATTTCTTTAGGGTATCATCACATAAACTTGCTCTCCTTAGAGTTTGAAAGACCTACTACACCTTATTTTTTTAAATTGGCACACTATGAAATATAAGTGGGACTGCCCAAACACGGGCACTAATTAGTGCTCTTTAAAACCTGGAATCACAGTTTTCATTTTGTCTTGCACATAGCTGTGAGAGCATATGATAGCAGGTATATATGAGAGCATATATTCCCACTGATAAGACCAGTGACTTCTTACATGGATATTATAAGCAGACACACGCAGCATATGTTTTAAAGGTCTATCTTTATCTTTTTTCTCCTTTATCTTCAGCCAGCTTTGTGCTTGTTTTATCCTTTCTCACCTAGGAGCTTTGTATCTCCTCTCTATTTTGAGAATGAAAAGTCTGAACACCACAAACTGCAGGGGGTTCAGGAAAATCGCTACTACAACGTTGTTTCCTGCAGTTTTCATGGATGAAACAGACAGACAGATAGATAACACAGACAGAACCATAGAAAAGATGCTGAATCTAGGGCAATTCTTCCAGCCTTGCACTATATATTATGTGGCACTGGGGAAGCTGAAGGACTCACTATGTATGTCCAACAACAAAGAAGCAATCTCTGTTTAATGAGAAAGGAGGAAAAAGCTTTTTTTTTAATCCCAGACACTCAAGAATTCATCTTACTATGGAGTTCAGCCTTTGTTTAAGGCCACTTCAGCTCCCTTGCAAAATACAACTATCAACTTCTAATAGTATTATTTTTATCTCATAAGCTGGCCAAAAACACATATATAGATATATTTTTCAAAACTATTCACACCACTGAAAAGTAGTTAATATTCTGATTTTTTCTTTCTTTCTAATCCACCTTTGCCCTTTCCTTCCACTTCCCTCTTGCTCCCTATTTCCTTTTGCCAATGGAAAGAGAAGAAAACAGAAAACAACAAAGCTTGTGGGTGTCTTCTGGATTGAGATATCCACTGTTTACTGGACTATTTCTGTATCCAGCATCACCAAGGATCAGATAAAATATAGAATCCCTGGAAACCACAGTCTAGGAATTACATCTTTGAGTAACCAGTAGGCAGTAGGGTTATGCTCGGGCGTGCTATCTGCCTGTAAACGGAACATAACTTCAGTGAGCCAGAGGAGAGCCTTGATTATTCTGTACTCCTGTTTTCATTCTGGAATATGAAGTAGCATAAGAAGACAATTTTCCTGCTAGGATGACAAGTGTTTGGGGAATATGCTGACCTGCCCAAGGAACATGCAGGCATTGAATAAACGGACGTGCCTGGCAGACATTTGCCAAGACAGAGGTTTTCAGCACTGGTTTGTGTGTGTTTTCTAAGGATATGAAACTCAGAAAATCCTGTGAGGGTCAATTCAAAATTAGCTCCTCTAAAGTATGGAGCAAGTACCGACAACCTGAGCACTTACATTTTCTTGTCTGAAGTTTCAACATGTTCTTGGCAGTGTTAAGGTGGGGACCATCCTTCCTCTCCCAGAGGCTCTTCAGACTCTCTGGATAATCATTGCCAGCCTGCTGCCCTTGGTGAGCAAACCATGTCCATCAGCTGCTTCCTGATCATTTGCAACCACTGGAAACTGTAATCCAATTGGACAAGAGGAGACACCTCAACTATGTTGAATTCCTTAAAATATTATGAAATTAAACAGCTGGGTAAAGAGAAAGGGTATTTGTGTCCATGCTGAAGAAAAGATGAAGAAGCTAATTCACCATTGGACATCAAATAATCAATATAGGCAAGATGTGTTACCAACTGAACACCATTCATTCAGGTACTCTGGGAACAATTTTTGCAGCATCTGTCTTAAGTGCAAGGGAACTTTCTGCATCTGATGATAAATTGCGTTCAATCACTTTTACGTTATTAGTGACTTTCACCTAGCTAAGTGATTACCATAGTATTGCTCAATGGATTTATCAGTTCTTCTGGATTTATTGCCTTTTGCAGGTTTGATGCAGTGTTTTACTAAAAAAAAAAATCCATGTTCTTTACTAAGAACGTGAATTTAAATAATTCCTGGTTGATATATTTATTTTGCTTTTGAGGCATTATTTTTTGCACCTTTTGCTCCTTGAAACATATTTAAATTACCTCAGCTAACATGGGAAACAGGTAAAAATGTTGTAATTCCTCAACAGCTGCTATCTACCAACTTCTGTTGTGTACCAGCTTATATAATTCTCAAATCTAAGATGCTGAAACTGAAACTAGTACTCCTCATATGTAAGATATTTTAAATAGCAAACTAATAATGCTAAAGGCCATTATATATATTTAAGCACTTAAGAATAAAGAAAAGTGGTTTTTCTGAAATATCAGCTGACAAATTCTACATTGCTTCAGTTTTCAATAAAAGGCTTTAGACTGCTGCCAGACAACAGTGGAAAGCTATGCTGACTTTAAGAAGGAAGCTAGAATAGAGGAAATATTCACATACTAACTTAAGGGAATCGTAGTTAAACCATCTGAAACCAATACATACACAGGATACTGAGGTTGCATGTTTTTCTCTGCTATGTGCAAGAAATAACAATAATTTATATTAAGTTCTTTGCCATCTTAAAATGATTGAGTCTCATGTTTTCTGCATGGTTTAGTACTTTCAAAGTGGGACAAGTAATTATCTCTTACATAATAAACCATCTGCATGGATATAATTAATCATTTGCTCAGTTGTATTTGATATTAAACCAGAAAAAGAATGTGGTTAAGTAGCATTTATCATGCAAAAGATGCCAAAATCAGCTGAAAATCCATCTATAACATCCTGGTTAGCTGCTAAGCTTTTGAAGGGGTCTTGAATAGATCTCAAATGTGATGCTGCATAACTCAGGTTGACATGGTAACGTGCATAGTAAGGAAAATCTCAGCTTTATTAGCAACTTCATTTTAATTCCCTCCCCTTTTCATATGCTTCGCTCAGTTTCTGAAGGAAATGTATCTTAAGAGTCTCTGATTGTAACTTGTAATTATGTGGCATAATTAAGATGGTGTGCTAGTCTTTTATTTTGTAGGCAGCAGAATAGTAACACATCTACGAGATGAATCCCTAGCAGCATTTTTTAATGACCATGTTAAATTCAGTGCTGTTCTGAGAGAGATTACATGTATTGCCTAGTTAACGGGATCCTTGCTATATTAGGACTGATCTGGTAGCACTCTGCCAGAGGAAACAGGCAGAAAATAAGAAATTTTCTCCCTGTAGCTGCCCTAACAAACATGTGAGCTGTTAAGGGTCAACAACCAGAGCCATAAGCCCTGAAGACTCCTACTGAAGCAGACAAGACCAGAAGAGCCAAAGCTTGAGAACACAGGCTGAAGGAATGATAGCAGGGAGAAAAAGGACCCTGTAAGACAGAGGCAAGAGTAAATTTGCAAGAACAAAACTGAGACAGAGTAATCACTTTTGGATAAAATTGAGGCTTCATAGATGACCATCACAAAATTGTAGGTCTTAAAGTAATATAAACACATTTTTAGATTCCTTTAAAATAATTCTCTGTAAAAGCTTTATTTCTTCTGCGAAGTAAACCATACTTTGTTTTTAACAAGGATTCACATCTTTATACATTCCTTAATTATCTTCTTCTGTGCATGAGAGAGCATTACAGATTGGTGTATTGTGTGGGATGTGTCTGGCACCTTATAGCACGTGACTGAGAGCAAGGAGGGAGAGAGGGAAGGAAGGAACTGCAGAGTGAGGATATAATCTGAAGAACACAATAGAGTAGGAGAGCAAAGTGCTACGCTGCATGAATGCATGAGGTACAGACAGAGCTAAAGAGTAGAGGCAGGATCGGTTTCATTGTGTGATACTTGACAAGTTGACTGGATACAGAATCCCAAAGGTACTCAAACTCATCCAACCTTCTGGGTAAGTCATGGATGATAGAGTACTTCAGCTTCAAGGATGATTGAGGGACAGGAGAACTGTGAGATTCCACAGAGGACAAATAAATGCAGACTCGGAGTGAAAGAAAAAAAGCTTCGCTGAAGCTTTCCCTGCAACCATGATGTTGGTCACTCTTCAACTCCCAAAATAACTTACCGCTTAGAAAAGTGAGATGTTATCATCACGCTAGACAGCAGTGTTAGGGACTGAGAAATGAGTGTTTGTCACTTAGCTTTATAGGGGAACCTTGATTTGCCATGAAAATACTGACATCACTATGAGAGATCTCTTACAAAGGAAATCTAATCAAGAAATTAGAAATACTTGAAAAGAAACCTGACAAATGGAAGAACAGAAAAGATCTTCCTCTTCTCCGATAACTGTGTCATTAACAAGATTGAAAAATGGTTGAAACTAGCTTCCATGAGTGCTGCTGGGTTCATGATAGCTGCATGTGTCTACTTTACGTCTGCTTCCTTCCACAATGGCATTCCAGAGCATCAAAAAACCCAGCCAGTTTTTAAACTGATGGGTGGGTTTTCTGTTGTTCAGAGAATTCAAAATGTAATAACCCAGATAAAATTAAACTGAGGAAACAAAGCAAGAATAATTTTGGAGGCAGTTTCCCATAGGCCTACACCATCCAAAACAGAAGGAAAAGAGAAACTTTAATGTCACTATCTACTGCAATATCATCAATTAATTGTTAAGCTTAAGAAATACTGGTTTTCTACATGGCCTTGCTTTACTAAAGCTTCACAGACTTAAACTATGCATGATGTCAGGTTCTTTATTTTAAAGCTATAAAGAGATGTAATTCTGTTTATGTAAAACAGCCCTTGACAAATCTTCAAGGGATTTTTTTTACACTAAATTTTCCTATACTAAAGCAAAATTAATTAGTTCTTCAAAACAGAGGAATCTGAATTCCACTTTCATGGCAAATTAGGTTTTGCTTTGTTACCATCTAAGAGCATGTGGATTAACTTGCTTAATGCTACTTTCCTTCCTATCAACAATGGTTTGAATGTAATCTTAAGATTTGTGTTTGAGTTCTTTCTGGCTATTAACGATAACAATCTCTTTTTATCAAAATTCATTATGTCGATATATGTCATGTTAATTGCACCTAAACTTTCAAAATGTAACCACATGGACAAGCAGAAAGAGCGTTATCTGGTGATGCAGAACTGCCAGCTACCCTGTTCTCGTCTAGGCCTCATTAGTTTCCCCACACAAACATAATTACTATATAGAATAACAATGGTCCTATTTCTTATCAAAGGACTGAGCTGACAATCCACAAAATTTTAAAATTACAGAAAACATCTCTCTACCCCAGCACAGGGCTTTTGCTTTACGTTTTCTAATGAGTAATTCTAAATAGCTGCTCTTAAAAATATTTACATTTGAATAATTCCAGATCATTATCATTTAGATTGGCTGAAGAGTTTTCAAGGTCAAGTTTTTAATGAACTCTGGGGTAATTCTAGTTTGGTGCAGCAGAACTGGAGGAATCTGGAACTGTCCAGAAGGGTAGTGTGTTGGGCAGATTTCATTTTTTTATTTAGGTTTCTAAAGTCTGAGTCCAGTTTTAGGCATTTAAATTCTTTCTTTGGGGGAAAGGACTGTCAATTATGTTTACTTGCCTTCTCCATTTACTAGCTGTTTAGTTTATCTCAAGGAGAGTCTCTAACTTTCATTCTTTTTCCTCTGTGTATACTATTTTGGTTATCTATGTGTTCCTGACACAATCTGTGATGACTGTGGGAATATTATACTTTTGTCTGATTTTACCTTGAGCCATGTTACCACAAGAGTCACCACTACTTCTACAGTATCATTGCTAATTAAAGCAGTCCACTGCATCAGACATAAAACTATTACTGCCTGTGTATTGACCTTCATTTTTCTTTAGCAATAAGGTATTTAGGATTCATATCTGCGATCATTTTGCTTGTCTTTTACCTGATGAACCTTACAGCACTGCACAACCTTATGGTGGCTAAGCATACCTGAATTATCATCAACAGAGATGTTTTTAAAGAGTACTTCTCTAGACCTTATATTTTCAATTATTTGAAGATAAAATTATTTGCTGCTTAGTATCTTAAAACAATACTCACTATTTATCTGCGCGCTAATGGTATTAGACAGTCAGAAAGAAATCTTTAAGATTACCATGATAGCTTGGAGGTTGAATCTCCTCTAAATTAATAAGAATTGGACTTTCAGCCATAATGTAGATAAATCTTTAATTAAATGTCATGAAATCAATTCTACCTGCTGTTGTGCTTAGCCATAGGGTGGTTGAGCGGAAGGACCCTCCGTAAAGGAGCCTTTGTAGACCACGTAAGCAGACCAGGATCCCTCCATAGTACACAGCCAGAGAAGTGGTTGTCCAGTTAAAGCAACTACACCCCTAACCTGCAAATTAAATGCAGGAAAGGATGGCATCCAAATTCTCACTCAGAAAATATACATGCTGCCCAAAGGATCTGAATCTGGTTGTAACAGGAGGTGTGGAACCCAGCAGACACTACTTGACAACCTCATATGGCCAGTGCGTCACAAAAAAATGGCATCTAGAAGGTGAAAAACTACTCCTGTACAGTGAAAAATTGAGATACCTCCTAGGTCAGTAAGGTCTTCCCACTTCATTTCTCCTCTTTGAACAGCCTGAGTTTTCCCCCGTTATTTTCTGCCCTCATACTTCCTTTCAGTGATTTGGGACACACTGGCTGATTGCTTTGCTGAGAATGAGCTAAGGTCTATCCCTCCCTCTCCTCACAAAATCCTGCCTCATCTACTGTGATGTTCCAACACTCTTTTGACTGGCAAGACCCTCATGGCAAAAAAATTATTTGAGGATGTACTTCAAAACTGCCAGTTGCTGGTGCAGAATTTTACCCTCTAAATTCTTTTGGGAAGCAGGTCCTTTTTAAAAATAATGTTTGTAAAAATTGTGTCACATCCCTAGCCTCTCTAACTTATTTTTAAAACACTGGTAAATGAAACTACCACATATGCTGTTCTTAGGTCATTCAAAAAACTGTGTACAGTTTGTGCATTTATATTCATAAAACATTTCAGCTTTGTCTCAAAATGAAAAAGATGGTCCCCAAATCCTCAGCTAAGAGAATGTGAATACTACTGAGATTGAGTTGAGGTTATTGTCAACATACATATTCTAAATTATTTAAAATGCTTCTGTCAAAGGTTAGCAGTCAGCAAAGAATATCAATTTACTTTAATTAGTTTGAACCAAAGACCAGTGTCGTAGTTCAGCCACCACAACAACCAGCTAAAATTGAGATCCTGCACTTCAGAATTATTCTAATTCAGCTTCTTGGCAACCTGGAAAGGAGAAAGATTGCAGTAGCAGTTTACTCAGATATATATATTGATATATGACATGACAATGGAGAATATTTTGGAGATGGATGGAGTTGTTTCACAGGTAGGATTTGGCCTGCCACATAGATAGTTCATTTATAATTGATAATTCCAAATTACAAGGTTTTAGGTTCAATTTATTAACCAATATGGGCAAGCAAATCACATCAGACAAACAGCTCTTTAAACATGCCTTTAATAATATCTGAAATAATATATTTGAAACATCTCAGTAATATCTGAAAGAAAAACAAAAGAGACATAAGTCTGACAAACCATGCTGGAGGTCTTTCGTTGACATACTTAAAATATCCATATCAAAAAGTGAAATACCATGATTTTCCAATACAAAATGTGTTCACCTTACAATGGGACCTCTTTCCAGTGGACAAACATGTAGAAATAACCTCAAGAACATTTTATCCAATGACCAGCATGTAATTATCTCTGCTGTATGCAAAAAGAGTCAAGTCCTGGTTTATAGCCTGTTTTTAAAAAGATTAATTTCTTGAAGAAGTTAGTTATAAGCAAATAAACAAAACAAAAAAGAGTCTTTGACAATTTTACCAGATTCAAAAATCCAGTCATGCAGTTAGAAAGGTTATTATCTTTTCTCAAAAATATCCTCATTGAAGAAAAATACAGAAGGATAGAAAATATAGCAAAAACCTTTTATTTACTTATTATTGTAAGTCTAGACAAGTGAAATGTCAGCAACATACTTATGAGAAATCATCAGTGGGAAATTTTACAGTCAGAAATACTAAGCACAAAGAGAAATTAAAAAAAAACATTTTCTAACCAAATTAATCCTAGCAAAATCATAGTACTGTTATTAGAAGCAAACAGTTGAAATTGTCAATAACAATGCAGAACAGACAGAAGTATTCAACAAATATTGCTGCATAGTGCAGTCCCATCCCAGTCATGAATGCCATATGTTTTTGCCTAAAATAATATGCAAATCATTTTTAGTACATCAGTAGTTTAACTCTAAAAAGAATTTATTACTAGTCTGCCTGAACAAGTAATGTTGCTATTCCAGAAATCAAAGAATATTAAGGAAGTATTAAGAACCTGGATAAAGCCAGCTTTACATCTGGACAACATAAAAAATATGACCTTGATTATATAATTCTTGCTATGCTGGAATCAGTACCAGGGAAAATAACTCAAGGCCTGATAATGTGATGTAACGGCTACAGAAAATTTGTGCCAATGAGCATGTCAAATTGGGTAGCTTTCTGGGTGAGATTGCCGAATATGATTGATAAAGGTGACTACATCGACATATGCTTCTGTAAAGCAATAGACATACAGCAGTACATCAACCCAATTAAGTGATTAGCGTTATACAAAATCAGTGTAACACATAAGAACTAATTAAAAACCGGCCAAATGACAGATCTCCAAAAGTCACTATAAACAGCTAATCATTAACCCTCCAGCAATTTGCAGAGTGCTGTTCTTTTTCATAAGTGAGTTTTTACCAACTAGGGAAAAAAAAAGTCCTGCCTGCTGCCAGGACTCCGCCGCCCCACCCCGCGCCTCTGCAGCGCCCAGCCGGCTGGTGCAGCTCCACTGGCCCAGATCCCTGCTGGGAGCTGGCACAAGCTGTTCGCTGAAACGGGCATATGCGACCGCGCCAGCACCAGTTCCCTTGGCCTGGTTTGGCATCCTGAGAGCTGAGCGCGTCTCTGACATGAAGCGGAATGAGCTCTAAACACACCCTCGACACCGCTGCCTTGGGGGATTGAGCCCCACATTTTAGAAAATGCTGTTCTCTGCTACTACATAAATTTATGAGTGATCTGAAAGAATATTTAAGAGCATTAATGGTAAAATTTGCAGATGGCATAAAATGCATAAAGCACTAAATAATGCAAAGAAAAAACAGTTTTTCTGTAGGGAAATTGACATCCTTTGGTAAGCCAGGATCATTTGAACATGCTTTTTGAGACAGCTGAATGCAAGGTCATTCAGCAGGAACAAAGAATGTAGGTCACGTTTAGAAGACTGGAGACTGTGTCCTGGAAAGCAGTGACTCTGAAAAGGATTTAGGGGTCACAGTGGTTAGGCAACTAAAGAGAAGCTCCCAGAATAATGGTGCAAGGCGTTTGATACAGCCTTCAGACATAGGAGTGTTGGATGGTGACATAACTATACCCAATTCTACTTTGGACAAAGGTGCTTAAAAATTAGAAATGTTGAGAAAAGCACTGTTGGAATACTGTTAGATCTGAAAAACCTGATTAACAAAGATGACAAGTCCAAGTTACTTACTTTATCCAAAGTGGGATTAAGAAGTGACTGTATCTTGTTTGATAAGGATACGTTACAGAGAGCTCAGAAAACACACAATATTCCAAAGTCTGTCCAAGAAAGAAAGACGATTTTGTATTAGCAAAATAGTACGCTCTTTTAAGAGGACAACTATATAACTATTGAAACAATTTACACAAGCTTTGCTTCTATTTAGAATCGCATCGGTTTAGTTTAAGTTGTGGACAAACACATGAAAAAGGTAAAGGGAAAACATATTTTAAAGTGCTTTAAAAAGAAAAGCATGGCAAGCGTGCATGACGAAGGCAAACAGACCATACGGTCCTGTGTTGTGTCTTCCTATTAAACACAGAACTGCAAATGAACAAAACAACAAATTTTAAAAGAGACTTTCCTATTAAGTTTATACTTTAGTACTGATTTATATGGTATTTATATGGTATCTTTTGACCTTTTTTATGTTTCAACATAATCAGAGTGAATGTCTTTCTTGAACATCTGTGAAATATTTTGCACACTTAGGCTAGACGTAAATAATATATGTCAGAGAGACGTAAACACCAATGGGAGAAATAAATTATGTACGTGAACACAGGGCACTATAGCTAAAGTAATGAGCTGAAATATAAGAAACTTCCATTACCCTGATCGTCAGAAAAAAAATTCCTTATAATTGGAGGAATTCAGCTTCGAAGACATGTCTCCTCTGGGAAGCAGAAGCCTCATTACCTGAGACATTTAAAATTAACTGGACAATACAGAACTGAAGAATGTTAGAGAACAATCCTTTGTCAGGACCATCATAGTCATTTCCGTCTCTAATCTTTGTGATGTCCTGTTTTTTCTTATCATTTCAGACCATCATGAATATTTTACTTGATTGTTGACCTACAAAGGAAGTGGTTTAAAGAACAGAACTTTAATGCAAAATTATCAGAATTATTTTTAACTTAGTTTCTGTTCTCCTGTCAAGTATACCAACATTATAAATATCATAGAATAGTTTAGGTTGGAAAAGACCTTTGAGATTATAAAGTCCAACCATTAACCTAGCACTGCCAAATCCATCACTAAACCAAGTCCCTGTTATCTGTTATGTCTAAACACAGACCAAGAGATTTTCAAAAACAATATAGCTGGCAAAATACTCGGTGTGGAGGTGTTCAATTTTTAGGAACTTGCATCTGAAAAATGTCAATCTTTAGTAAAGTGCCTCAGCATGCCATTGACCACAGGGGAAGAATTAAGTGCCTTAGAACAAGATCTACAAAAACTAAGCTAGGTGGTAAGAGCATGCTGAGGACAGAGTTGTATACTGAATTCTGAATCTCTTTGATGTTCAGGTATTTTAATGCTATTACTCCTTCTAGCAAGAGGTTTTACAAAAGGTTTTAGGTGCTCATTTCTTTTTCAAGAACTAAGGAAACAAGTGTAGCCAGAAGACTCCTGTCTCTGCTCTATGCAATACTTCAGTGATCAAAGAACTCCTCCAGGATGATGAAGACACAGCATGGATTAATTTTTCTCCTTCAGGGAATCTCCTGCCTCCTAAGAGCCTGTATGTGGACTAGTCTAGGGGAACAGAAAAGAAGGACAGTGCTCCATTCCCTTCTTCTTTTGAGACTCTCACAGTTTTTGTAGACTGAAGGCTTTGTTTGCCTTCAGAAAGATTAGGCAGGAGCCTCTATTCTGATTAGAGGTCTATCACTGGGAGCAAGGCACCCTGGGCATAAGTCCCTGCTCCACTGATTGTTCTGGATTTATAGATATAAAACATATAAATGGTCCGTAATACAGAAACACAAAGCCATCTTTTGTCCTTCCCAACTGAGTGTCATAACCACGAGGTTACAGACTAATTCCCTCTCTGATCTAATGCATTTTTAATTCTTTCAAAGTACAAAGTGGAGCAGCTCAACAGAAGGGACAGGCTGTGTTTTCTTCCCTTCCATGTCCCCCTGGACTGTGGGCTGTTTACCTGACAAGCAGAAGAGAGCTGAAGGCTTTGTTGCACAGAGGAAATCAAACCATGTCCTTCACCCTGAGAATGTTTTAACCACTGAGATTTTTATATTAAAATGAAGAATAAGCAAACCTTTCAGAAGGAAGCATCAGTTACTTGTGTGGAGGTTGACTTCACAAATGTGCTCCAAGACTGGAGGGGCTTGGGCTAAGAGTGAGTCAGTCAGATGAAGCCCGAGATGCCTTTGGGCAAATGCATCTTCTGGGAAATTTAAGCATAAAAAGCTGTAGCATCTCTGGAGGTTAGTCACCTCCAAGGTCAGCTGTAACTTAAGCGAGTGGCTTAAGGAAGTCTGGCTCCAGTTTTAGTACCTAAATTCCACATCAATCCCACCTTCAGCACTTAATACCTTTCACGGGGCTTTGGTGGCTGGGGGGGCTCCCAACACTTGGGGACCAGGCAAACCTCATGGAAATGCCAGGTGATACATCTGGTAAAAATACTTCTATAAAGGCGTTTTTTGGACGCCAGTGCCTCAAAGGGGGGGCAGCTGCCCCCCGCCAGGTCCGGCCCTGCCCCGTCCGCAGGCAGGCCGCGATCAGGCACATCTGCTCGGGCCGGGGCTCCCCGGGGGCAGCGGGCAGGCAGCGCCCCGCGGTGCGGCCAGAATTTACCTCAGGGGGAGCCCACCGTCAGCTTAACCTCTCGCCCCGACGGGGCCTCTCTTCCCTACGCCCCCCCGCTGGGGGCTGCCAGCGGGCTCCCCTCGCACCCAGCGCCCCGCGCCGAGGGACGAAGAGGGCCCGCAAAGAGAGAAAAGAGAGGGGGGAGACGGCGGCGGCGCCGCCCTCTGGAGAGAGCGGCGGGGAGAGGCTGGTGTGAAGAGCCGCATTTCAATGAGGGCCGGGCTAATGCAAATCGCTGCAATCGGCAGCAGCAGCAGAAGAAAGGCGAAGCAGCTGCAGCCCGGGCTCCCCGTCAGCGCGCTCCAGCCGGGGGAGGCGTAACAAAGGCAGCGGAGCCGCTTTCCGCGGCGACTACTGCGATTACAGGCGGGTGGTCGCCGGGGGGGAGGGGGGAAGCTGCCGCTCTTTGGCCGCTTCCCGCTTGGAGCTGCCGTCTTCCCTCCGCGCCCCGCCGGCAGGTCTGCGGGAGAAGGTGCTCGCCAGGCTGCGGAGAGCAGGTAAGGGCCGGGGTCCGGGCAGGGGCCGGGGCCGGGGCCTCTCCTGCGCGGGGGCTGGGGCGCGGCCGTTGGGGCGCGGCCGCCGGGCGCCCGCCGCGGCGCGGTGCACCTGTGCCCATTGTGTGGGGCGGCGGCCTCCGCCCAGCGCCGCAGCGCTTTCCCCCGGGCGGCTCGGCGGGGCCGGTGCGGGTGTCCGGCTGCGGGAGCGTGGGGCGTGAGGCGCGGGCAGCTCCCGCCGCGGGGTGGCCGTGGCTGTGCGGGGCAGCGCGGTAGGCGCTTCCGAGGCGAACGCACCTCGGCGTTGGTCACCGTGCGGTTGGCGCCAGCCCGCAGCGGAGCCCCAGCGCTTGATGCCACCTTCCGCGGGCTGCTTGTATTTCAAACACGTTTCCCCTACCTCCGCAGAACAAACCCAATTTTTTTTTTTTTTTTTTTTTTTCCCCTCCTTGAAGCAGCTACCGCGTGTATCCACGTTTTTTCCCCTCCAAGGACTTAGTAGTCAGCCTGCTGCTCAGTCTCTGGATGATCTTTGCAGGGTCCCAGTCACACCGCTGCATGATGTATTTTTTTTTTTTTTTAATAAGCATGTATGATTGTTTTATGTAATCGCTCACCCACACCTGCAGTATAAATAAATCTATAACAGATGTATAGGGTGTGAAGTGTTGGGCATGGTGGTTTTCCAGGGGTGTGTCCTTTCATTTTTCTATATCCGTACGTATATGAGTATGTATTTATACACACACGGAAACATCTGATCAGATCAAATTGTTCTAGGATTTCTTTGTCTGCTCCGACCTTGTGGTTTGAAGATGCTTTTCTGTAAATAGCAGGGCTGTGGTGTTCAAGGGGAGCTCTATTTCTGTGTTAAAGGGTGTAATTGGGAATTACAGCCATTATTGATTAAAGCATAAGTGTGTGGAAGAAAGGGCAGTGACTCGCACTTTTTCCTCCCCTCATCCAAAATTAGTAGAGCTGAGTGTCTCTTTAAAAAGTATATAATCATGTAAACTTGTTTTTCCTTTTTTTTTTTTGTGTGTGTGTATGTTTGAGATGGTTTGAACAAATGAAACAGCAGACCTAAGAAAAATCCATTTTTCTTGGCACAGGCATTGCTTTTGAGATACAGTTTCTGAATTGTGAGTTCTGAGGTAGTTTAAATCTGAATAACAGATTCTCATTGGAATTAAAAATGAAGTAAAACAACTAACTTTTTTTTAAACATGGGAAACGGTGGTGGTGTAATCTTGATCTTAAGCTGTGGCCACTAAGTGATGTTTTGTATTTAAGCTATAGAGGAGTGTCAGTGATGCCACAGCAAATGTTCTTGTTCTTTTCACTAAAGTGAGGTGTATGCTGTGAATGTATACTGAGGAGGAAAAATGTAGATTAGTCTTTTGTGTGTGTATAGATATGTATACGCACACACACACACACACACATATACTGCACCATTTATGTATGTTAATTGCCTTTACAGTATTGACAAATATAAATCTTGCATATATACGTAAGGACATGATCCTGTGCCAATGTACACAAAATAAGTAGTGAGCTGTAACCAAAGCAGGGTAAATAATTTCCACCAAGGCCCGGCACTTGCAGTGGTTAGCCTTAGGTACTTATTCTAGTCAAGCACGTGAACTGCTGAGAAGTTACTGAGCACCTCTCCTGCAGCTTTGCAGCATCAGGGTCCAGCTGTATAATCGTTGGTTTAATACAAACTTCTGTAAGCTAAAGAGCATCCCTAAGTCTTTCTGTATTTCCTCCTACTCTTTTACAGCTGGTCTGAATATATATATATATTTTTTTTTCTTAATGGTCACACAGTTATGAGTGGTTGAAACAAAGCTTGTGCTTGCTCTTTTTTTTTTTTCCTTTTTATTGGAAATCAATGAGAGAGACCACTTCTAAATTAGATCTGTGTATCAGTGCTATAAATAAACTTACTGTGCTTTCTGCAGACAACTGCAAATCTAGGTGGCTCCTAAATTAAAAGAAATGCGTTTTGAACCTAATGATATTTTGATCATTCTATTTTTTTTTCGTATTTGTTTCTTTTATTTATGAGGATTTATGTGCAATTTGTAGTATTTAGTCTTGTATTGGTAGTAAAGAGGAACGGACATATCTGCCTCCTTGATTTAATTTCAGAACACGTGAAGTTCCTTTTATGTGAACTATATTGAACAACTGGGATCATTTTGGTCAGAGCTGACTGTTTTTTGTCACTGTCAAACAAGGGAGACACCAATTGCTAATTTGCCTATCGACACTGAGTTTATCACTCCTTCAGTGACAGTTTTGTAGGCAAAATAAGCTGTCAGCTGTAATAAATTTGAATATTAGGCCTAGGTTATTAATAATACATCTTTAAACATTACAGAGCACTGAAGTAGCTTATTCACTGAAAAATACTAGTTTCCTGTCTCCCTCTGATCTTCTTTTATTTCATGACATTTGAGCACTTCTGTTGGTCAAAGTATGCAAAGTATTTGCATAAGGACAACTGAAGTAATTTATTCTTAAATTAAAAGGCTGTAGGGAAACGAATGGTTTGGATATGCAAGGACTTTTGAACAGTGGGCTTGACCCACTAAGTGCTAGTCCTGGTTCTCATTGCTAACCTGCAACATCTATTCCTCGGAGAAGTTCTTAATTGCTTACTTTTTGGTGACTAGTTGCCCTTCTGAAATGGCACCTCTTGAGATCACAGTTGGAACAAACACTTTAGTGGGGGCGAACGGTTGAGAAGGTAGACTGGACTCAAATATCACCTGAATATAACATGAGAAAAAGTGGAAAGTTGATGTGTTTGGTCTTTTTTTCCAGTAGCTCAACTCACCTCATTTTCAGAGTTCTTACTGAATTTGAGCAAACACTTTTTAATGTTTGCATATTGCTAGCATTTGGTTTCATGAGTGGCCTTTCTACGATGTATAAAAGCCTAAGTTATAAACTAGATTTTATGGCATAGCAGGAGAGTTGTAAAATGAGAGTGTAAAATAAACATGTGAACGTAACATGGTTTCATTCAAACATTTTTCTCAACCTGGAAAGTAGTCCTCTGTAAGTGTCTATATAGAAAGTGAAATCTTAAAGTGAACTCCCTTAAAATGTGTAAGTTTCTTAAACTTTTTCTCTTCTTTTGTGCATCCCTTAGGTTGAACTTGAAGATGTCCTTAGGGAGAGATATGGAGCTGGAGCATTTTGATGAGCGTGACAAAGCGCAGCGATATGGCAGAGGGTCCCGGGTAAATGGTTTGCCCAGCCCTACTCACAGTGCCCACTGCAGCTTTTACCGAACCCGTACTCTACAGACCCTGAGTTCTGAGAAAAAAGCCAAGAAAGTTCGTTTCTATCGTAATGGAGACCGGTATTTCAAAGGGATTGTATATGCCATCTCCCCTGACCGGTTTAGATCCTTTGAAGCTCTCCTGGCTGATCTGACCCGAACTCTGTCTGACAATGTGAATCTGCCCCAGGGAGTGAGAACAATCTACACGATTGATGGCTCCAAGAAGATTTCCTCCTTGGACCAGCTAGTAGAAGGTCAGCAGTAAGATTTGGAGGTGTAAAGTTGTGTATGAGTTGGTGTTTGTTTGTCTAATCTGTCAAGTTTTCTGCAAATAGGTAATGGTGGTGGTGGTGTTATTGATAAAGAAAGGATCTTCAATGCTATAACTAGAATTATGAATGTCTTAAATTGTGCCATGATACATTGTTGGCTTGCTACTTATTTCCTTCTTGTTTAAAGGAACTGACCTTTCCTTTTCTGTTAACCTAGTGTTTATGGTCCTAGCTCTTGAAGATCGCATCTGCTGCTGCTTTTGAACTTGCATGTTTAAAAATGCCAATGAGAGTTTAGTCAGTGAAACTTGACAAGGTCCACAGTGCTGATGAAACCTACATAAAATTAAGTTCTGATGAAATTTTTTTTTTTTTTTAATCTCTTTGTACCTAATGAAGAGCTCCAGCTCTTCCCTACAAGTAAATGTGCCTTAAGTAAAATGTTCTCCACTCATGGAGTGGTGTGAATGTAGGCAAGCTGTTAAAAAGAGTAATGTTGTCTCCATGGTTCAGCTAGGGTAGACTGTAAAGTTTTCTCCCCTGTAGCATTTCCCTTTTCCTCTTTTCCCCAGTTCATTGGCATCCTTGTGTTGTTTTTAAATAAGGTTCATGTACCTGTAGGATGAAGCATTACCAGTGATTTGGTCAGAAATGACTGGTCTTGGTCACTGTCAAACATCAGAGATGCAAGTTGCTAATTTGCCCATTGACACTGAATTTATCACTCCTTCAGTGACAGTTTTGTTGGCAAAAGAAGCTATCAACATTAATCAATTTGAATATTAGGCTTAGGATATTAATAATACCTTTTACAAGTTTTACTAATTGCTGAAGTAACTTTTACAGGATAAAGTGCTTCTGGCTTGCAGTGGGTTTCTTTTTGTGTATGTAAGCAATAACTCCTTGTATAAAACATCAGAATGTATAACATCTGAAAGCATTAACTAGCACGTGGCCATGAATAAGGTTGTTTTTTATCTGTAAAGTTTAAATGCAGGTGCTTGACTGTGTTCAAAGAAAATAAAAGTGGAACAATTTTTCCATCGTTGCTTCCATCTTCCCCCTGTCCCCAGTGTGCCATGGACAAACCTGTAAAGCATGGATCTATAGCCACTGGCCAGCCAATTTAGAGTTGTAACAGAGATTGTAATTTCCATTTTTAGCACCAGGTGAGAGAACTTGCAGTACCAGGATGTAATGAGAGGATCAGAAGAAGGTTAATATGGGGAGAGAAGAAGGAAAGGGTAGTGCCGAACAAGGTTCCTGAAGGAGGAACACATCTTTGCATAGCAAGTGTTTAGCCATGGTTGTCTCCTTTAGGTGTCATAGCAGAGGAGAGCTTTTTAAGGAGAAGTTTTGAGAAGAGGATATTCTTGATAATCCTCCTTGCATAAAAAGGAGAGTAGGAGACAACAAAAAGAAAATTGAAGTGGTGTAAGTATGGGTTTTTGGGGTTAGGACCATAGGTTTAGTGAAATGGAAAGGAAACTGGTCTTAAGATCAATGTTATGAATTCCAGGGCAGAGTTAGAATTGTATTTGTCAGGACAGTATTTAATTGGTGGAGAAAATCAATTTCTGGGAGGAAAGACCAATATTAATCAACATCTGTTTAAAAGCAGTGTTTGTGCATTTTCTTCTCAGTAGTGATATAAATAATTGTGCTTATTTGATTGGTATGCTCATGAAGAAGCAAATGTCATTGAAGTTAACGTTGATTTGCATAGTTTTTTTTTCTGCCAATCAGCTTTTGAAAAGAAGTAACTGAATGCGGAACTAAATTCAGTAACCTGTAAGACTAGTTTATTTTGGCATCCTAGAGAAGAATAATTCCGGTTATAAATCAGTCAGTCAAAATAAATGACAGTACCAAAGCATAAGTTTTATTTTGAAGAAGGACTTTGGGATTTCTTTTAGTTCTGTGGAACTTTCTTCCTCACCTTTTCAATGAACACATCCTCCCTTCCTGTCTATAGTTCAAGTTGGACAGTCTTATTTTTCATGTGCCGTTGACACCGGAATTTACAGAAGTCAGTTTGTTGCAAGTAGAGAGCTATCTCTTGTTCCACATGAAAGGGGGCTTCTGTCTGTTTGTATAAAACTGCAAGGTGGGTTATTTTGTTCTGTTTCCCTCGTTGAGCTTCACTGTAGAGTACAGGTTCACATATTAGTAGCTCAGTGATGTTTTTTACATAAGCCCCTTCCACTCTTTACTGTAGAAATTTATGGGCGTTTGGCTAGTCTGGTACAGCATTAATTAGCTTGAAGCTGTGCTTTGTGTTTAAATAGCTGGAAAATCACTTGATTTTTGCCTCTTGCCAAATGACATTTGTGCTCAAACTATTGAAATACGGAGCATTGCTTTTATCGTGATGAGATTATTCTCTTACTGTATGAATTAATCTCATGAGACTTTTATGAATTTATTTATTTATTTTTGTTAGGCGTTGATTTTAGGCATTGCATTGCATTGCAAGGTAAATGTGTAAGGCCTTGGTTTGTTGTTGGTTTTTTGCCTTTGTGCCTGTGAGGAAGTTTCTGTACTCTTACCTTCCCATATGGTACATGAAGACACAGAAGTAGCTAGCTCCTGGGGGAAATAAGGCAGCAGCCACTGTCTTTCATCCCAGAGCCGAATACACAGAACTGCATGAAAGATAGTCCCAAAGGAACAAAGATTGTAAAGGAGCTGTTTTGCTTCAGTAATACTTACTTCTGTCCTGCATACAGTTCAGAGCTGGTATGGTTGTATGCTGGTGCTGTGGGTTATTTTGGCGTGCATGGACACTTCTTCCCTTCGTTTGAAACTAATGACTTCACTAGAGTGGTGTGGTTGGTTTGTTTTGGGTTTTTTTTGAAGACTTGGGGCATGTGAGATGTGTTGGAATTTGATAACAAGGGGATATACTATTGTAAAAAGTTTCACACGCTCTGTAACTTCTCTTTTCCTGTCACCTTAGATGAAGGAAAGAATGCAGTGGCTTCAGATTACCTTTTCTTTGTCAGACCCGATGTTCAGGACCCTCTTATCTTTAAAGAATGGTTTCCAAATGTGACATGACTTTATTCCCTAGATATGACGTGTAATCAAAGCACGTAGAAACAATAAAGATGAAGTTGCTCTTAAGGCTGAGTTGTCTAGCTGTAAACAAAATCTCAGGGAAGGACTAAATGCCTTTTGCTTTTCCAAAAGTGTACCATCTTTAAAGCTGAAGGCAGAGGTGCACTGATGCACCAATGCAAAACTACCATTGAACAGCACAACAAGGACAGTAATAGATTGGAATGAGCAGGATAGCTCTGAAACAAAGAGCGTTATTTACAGTTTTTAGTCCTGGGGTGCCGCTATGTGGAGCAAAGACCACAGAATCAATCCGTAGGCAGAACTGCATCCCTGTCTCGTTAATTTGCATTATAATATTACCTCAGAGTCTTGGGTGTGAATGAGAATCAATTGTTTTAGATTGCCACAATACCTACCACAAAAGATGAACCCTGCAGTGGATAACTGGCAAAGACAAACCAAAAATCCCAAACCACAAGATGAGTGGGAGGCTACTGGAAAACAATATTGTCACATGTTGATGTCGAGTGCACTGCCAAACTATTGTAAAGACTTGTATATGTGCGTGCCTGTTTTATGTAGGCATAATGGCAACAATAGTTTTAGGGAATAATCTGAAATAGAAAAATGAATGTGTCTCAGGGATTATCTTGGAGCTGCAGTCCTCATTGAAGAAGCGATTTGAAAGAGCACAGATACACCAGTTTTAAAATCTGGTAATGGCTGTAAGTAGCTAATAACTCTTGGGAGATGTGACCCTCAGCTGCAGTGGCCGAGGAGATGATGGGTCATGGGGACTGCAGAAAGGCTCTTGCAAGTGGAGGCAGGCAGTTTGTGTTCGATGCAGCAGAGAAGCTGCCTGCCAGTGGAGGGTTCAAAAGGCAGTGTCTTCTGCTGAAGTGGTGGGCTGTGACAGAGTTCCTGACTGTTTTTGTATGTAGGTCTTGTTACTCCCACTGTCACCTCATTCCTCTTATCTCGGCTTTTCCTTCTTTTACCTGCTACTGCTGCCTCCTTGACTCTGCCACCTGCTCCAGTGGTGCTGGTGAGAAGCCCAGCCAGGCCAGGCTGTAGGAACTGGTTGATGTGGTCTCTGATGTGCTCTGGAGCTAATGCTCTTTCCTCTAAGTCATGCCTACCTCCACAGCTGGGAAGTGATGGGCTGGAAAGAGTTATATGCATATGTAATATGCCATCAAAATAATCATAGTAAAGTATCTGTTTAAATGTTTGTAGAGCTGAATCTATGTGGACATTTGTTTATAGGATTGAATTTATGCTGGATATTTACCATGGACTAGATCCAGGGCTATCAAAGTTTGTCAAACTTGGACTGGATCCTGTGGCAGAAATGCCTACAATCCTTATATTGTTTAATAAACAAACAGCTGAATAATCTTGTGCATAAAATGGTAGAGCGTTGTTCTGGCACTGTTTATTTGATTATTTTATTTCATGAATTTGAGAAGATTTATCCATTAGCCAGTTGATTCACACTGTGTCTTCCTTAACTTCTTGTAAGGTCCCATGGTTTCTTATTCTGGGTGCTTTCCAGTTATTTTTTTTTTTAAGCATACACGATGCCTATCTTGCTTATAGCAAGACTGCGGAAATTTCAGGGAGGCAGAGGGAGAGGAAGTATGTCTTTATTTTTTCACTTGGCTTTTGATGAGGGGAAAAAAAATAATTTTTAGTCTGAGCTGATCAGAAGGAATGATATGCAAAAGAAGTCCTTTAAAAGGTCTGAGGAGATCTGATTTAAAGTTTCTGGTGCATCTGATTGCTAGGTGAACATGGGTAGGTCGGATTTATTTCTTGTAGATGCTCCATTTGTTTTGCACTGTTGCATTTTTTTCAGGCACTGCAGAAAGACAAGGCAGCAGTAATGTAGTTTAAGTAGGTTATTGCTCTACTAACTAACACTTTTGGGAACTATCAGGTACTAACTGATGTGGCTCAGGTCATCTTCCTTTTTCAATCTGCTCTGTGTGGAGAGGGATAGTGAGAATTCTTTGTCCTTTCCCCTGAGAGATTGCTCTCCTGCCTTTTGCAGTACCAAAGGGTGGAAGTGAAGAAGGGCAGGTGTGCCTGTTACACGGAGTGCTTAGAGGTGCCAGTCCCTTCCCTGTTCTCTTAATCTGTTTATTGCCCCATCTGTTGGGGGAAAGGGACAGCAATGAATGACTTCTGCACTGAGAATCCTCGCCAGGATGCCTCACTACCAAAGTGCGCAATTACTGCAGTTCATCCATCTCTGGTGGGCTTGTAAATTAACTTTCTTTTCCTTGTATGTACTCTCCTGTGACAAGTCAATGCTATTTTCAATAAATTGGCAGTCCTGCTGCCCGACAGGGAGGGGTTGGTTGTTCCCTGTCTGCTTGTATGATTGAAACAGGTTCTCAAGTCCTTCTTCAGGGTTTTCGCCTAAGACCAGCTGGCTTCTTGATGAAGCCATTTCAGGCCAAGTCGCCTTTAGCACAGAAAAGCAATGCAAAGAATCCCCTTTAAGAGCTAATGCCTTGATCATTCTTGTAGTGAGAATATCAGCAAGCTGAAGGAAACAAACTAACTGCTAGTACTCATATGCCAAAGAGGGAATCAAACACTTCCATCAGAACAGCTCCAGTACTTAACAGGCAGTGATTCAATGTCTCTTTAGCAGCCACCCTATACACAGATATTACTTTTAAAATTATGTTTTTAATACATGAAGCAGATAATGAAATTCTGTCATGACCTGTAAGAACTATCCTTCAGTGTCACATGGCTCTAGTGGTTCAGCTGCATTGAATTTTGACAGATGTGTAACTGCAAGTAGTAGGTTTTTGTGTTTGTTTGGTTTTTTTTTGCTTTGTGTTTTTTTTTTTTTTTTTTTTTTTAATCTAAAAC
>JAAGAY010145719.1:0-37083 GCA_011801015.1 Ardeotis arabs
CCCCATCCCTGGAAACATTCAAGGCCAGGTTGGATGGGGCTCTGAGCAACCTGATCTAGTGGGGGATGTCCCTGGTCCTTGCAGGGGGGTTGGACTAGATGACCTTTGAAGGTCCCTTCCAACCCTAACCATTCTATGATTCTATGAAACTTGAACCAAAGGAAAGAGCTGTAAATGAAGATTATGCTCTGCATTGTGGAAAAACAAAATCAAGATTTTGTTTTCTTTCTTTCTTTATTTACTTATGGTTTGCATAGGTAAATGCAAATGGTGGGAAACACTTGGTTTGCACAGCTTTGTCATTTGAATAATAATACTTAGTAACCTGTATGTCATTTCATAGTGACTGCAGGAGCTTCATTTTTTAATGCAAGGCTATTAAGAACTCAGCGTAACTTTTCAGGATATTGTATAGGAAGGCAGCGTACTGATGGGATTCACACAAACCAGAAAATTCACCAGGAACCTTTCTAAGCATGTTTTCTTGAACCATTCTTTCCAGACCCTGACATCTAACTGTGAAATTCAGGGTTTAGGAAATATTCCATCCAGCTTCATAGCCGTGAGCTCTCTTCTAAAATTAGTTTCATCAAAAAAATGAAAGATGGGCACCAGTGCCTCGTTTAAACTTAACACTTAATATCTAAAACATACACTTGATTGGTGAGAGACCAAAATTATTTTTTTTTCTCTGCTTAACTTCATACAAAGATAGATGTATCGCTCAGGAGACAGTATCCTGCCCCAAAATATCTTGTAGCCACTGGTTAAGTCTCTGCCTCTCTAGTTTGATTTCACAAGATGCAACAAGTCAAGAATATTGCTCTCTAGTGTGGTTGTTGGAAGACTTTATCAGAAGACCTCATAGTTTGTCAGTCCTCGTTTCAATATTTTATGGCAAGTGAAAGAACTTCTACAAGAGATGTTGAGATTCCACTGAATATCCTGAAACTTAGTATTTAGGGTGCATTGGGAGAACTGGATTCACGTCTTTACTTGGGATTGGGCAGGTTTGAACTTGTCTCCTATACGGAGAAGGAAAATGTTCTCTCTTTTTCAATACTAAGTTTAAGGTGGGACATCTTATTTTCTATGCTGCCTGTGAGGGGAAGATGTGCTCTGAGAAGGCCAAACTTTGCGAAGAAGTGTGACACAACGTGCACTCCTGCCAGAACTGTAGCAGCAAGATGAGAGGCTTTCAATTTGTGTCATGCTGTGTGGCCACTAGCAAAAAGAGTGAAAATGGGGGACACAGGGACATCCAGTATCAGTGAAAAGGAAAATTGTACTGGTACCTAACATAACAGCTTGCCACACTTGCAACCGTAGTCCTCTGTGCCTTTCCTCCGTTCTCTTCATTGCCAAACATATCTAAAAAGCGATGTTTGGGTTGAATTTTAAATGACAAGACCAGTTTGTACTGTAAGCTGTTGCTAGCACAGTGTTTTGATAGTTGCAGACTGGCAACTGAGAGCCGTATTGGCAACAAAACTCTAATGCTTCTGGTTCGTATTTGGGGGGAAAAAAAAAAAAAAAAGACTACGAGTTCCTGTTACTTGTGCTTCACTTGAAATGTGATAACAGTCCCAAGGGGCTATAACTAAAGACTGTGTCTGAGAAGGAACTTGATTATATATGCTGTACTTTCATTTGAGTTTTTGTGGCTGTAACATACTGGCAGATATTTCAATGTTACACTTAGGCTGAGTTAATTTAAATTAACAAAAATAAGCTTATTTTAAATTATTGCCTATAGTAGGGTCCAGTATGTACTAAATGCAAAGCTTTGGAAATTCAGCTTGGTTCTCTCCTGAGTTTCCCCATACAGAAGTCACCTCAGTTACTCTACATTAAAATGCTCAGCAAAAAGGAGTGTCCTGTTTCTGGTCAGCTCTGGGACAACTACTGTAATAAATAAAGTTAATTATAATAAAAGAGCAAATACTAGCAATCTGGACTCCTAAGACTGCTGTACTAATCCGAAGTTCATACTCCTTTCCCAGTCATATCAGTGCTTCATTGGTGATGGACTTTGTGGGCACACTCAGCAATATATGCATCTTGTAAGCGGAAAACAAATGCATCCATGGTCAGCGTACTCTGTGATATTGGTGTCCCAGACAATTTCTGTGGAAGTACTCTTGCTGAGAGCTGCTGTGGCATGGAGCAAATTGACTTTGTTATGGCAGGTGTGTGTATCGTGTGAACGGAGCGGGAATACTGTTGTGTGCATGCAACCTGATTTGAGACTTCATCTAGTTATGATTCAGTTGTGCCACTTAATTACTGTATTCTCAGGTCTTCTGTAATAAATGTGTTTTCTTAACCTACAGTCTCTAAGCTGCTAGACTAAGAATTCTGTTATAATTTAAAAGCTATTTGGGAACACTCCAATCTTTTTTTTGAAGTGAAAACTGCAGAACAGCATACTAAGAAAGCAATTTATTTGAAGTCAGAGTGGCAGGTCACTCTGTTTCAGATTGTCAGTAGGTTTGGGTATTTTTGATTAGGATTGGGGCTTGAGGGGAGTTTTTTCTTTTTTTTTTTTTTTTTTTTTTTTTAATGGACTCCAGATTATGAGCTATCTCATCTGAAATACTCTTCACACAGCAGACTATTTGAAGCATATAAGGTACATGATAGCTTTTCATACAGAATCCACGTAATTTAAACATTAAGATAATTCAGAAAGTGTTGTGCATTGTGATCCACTATTTTCTGCCTCTTCTGAAAGTCAAGAAAACACTGAAAAACAGTTTGCATGCCCTCGGGATATGATTTCACTGCTCTTGTCTAAAAACATTATCAGATCTGTAGTTTTGGAAAGGCACTCTAGCACGTAAAAGTGTGTTATCTTCTTTTCAGCTCTTACACTTCTAAGCAAGAATTTATGAAATTAAGTACCATTATGAAAGTTGAAATTGAAAGGCTTCCCTTTATTAAACAACAAAATCCATGTAAGTACAATTTAACCTGTAAAAATTATTCCCGTACTAATTATGAGGAAAAAGAATCCCTACCTGGGGAAATTCTAAGTGTTGATTTATATAGTAAGTGATATGAAAATGCATTACAGCTAGAGTATGTCTGATAAGACACATTAAATATAATATAATGACGTCCATACTTAATGAGAATAGGGATGAACAGAAATTTTGCCAAGCTTGCTTAGTGATTTGCCTCCTAACAGGTAATGGTCGGATCTATTTTCCTTGAGCTGTCTGGACATGGTCACCTGATTCAGTGCTTATTGCAGGTGGCTAGGAATTGGTGGTGGTTGCAACACAATTTTGTTTTGTGGCTTTTAGTCTTCTATAAAGTGTTAGGCTGTTCAGGAGTGTTTTGCAGCTGGCAGAGGGATTTGAAGTAGATACTTTATGGACTGAGTATCTTCATGTGACTGTGAAGCAGGAGACTCACCTTTTCTTATCTAATGTCTCCGTTCTGCCAAAAGCTGTTCTGTGTATAAAATAAGAAAATCAGCTGTGCTGTTGAAAGACCATGGGACAGAAGAGGAGGTGTAGGGCACACTTGCAAAACACAGTCTTCGCAGACACGCCAGTTTAGGTGCTGTCCAGGTTGCCTTTAGAGGGAGGCTTGATCTTGCACATTGGCACAGGGCTGTGTGCCTTGAAGGAGGGCTACTTAGGAAGAGGGTATGAATAGAAATTGTCTTGAGAACGGGACAAAGGTGAAACACACTGACTTTCAAAGCTGCTGGGCCACAGTGGGAGAAAATCTGAAGACTAATGATTAGTACCTTCTCCTGAGATAAAGGTGAGCAGTTCTGTTCACCAAATTGTGCAGATGAGTACCTCAGCGATGGAGATACTGGAGAAAAGGAGAACATCCCAGCCAGCATGTGATTTTTGAGAAGTTAAAGGCAGCTGCAGTATTTGAACCCCAGATGTTTCATTGGGTCATTCTTCAAGCTAGGACCAGAAATGCCTAGGGTGGAGGATGCCCAGGTACTAGATACCAAGCAGCTTAATCACCACCAGGACTCAGACCATGCTACACTGTACCTGTCTAGTGGAAAACACAAAGTGCCACACAAGTTTAGTTCTCTTCAGAGTGGCAGCTGAGCAGGGGTGTTGAGGATCTAAATTTTGGGTTTATGTGTTTAAAGTGGTACTTAAATGGTTGGGTCCCTGTGTGAGTCTAGCTGATAGTGCATTAGAAACTTTGATTGTGATTACATTACAGCCTTGACAGAGCTCAACCTTTGATACAATTTTTTCCTTCTAACTGAACTAGTTTTATATATTAGGGAAGCAGAGGAATAAAGAATGTGCCATGACCATTATTTTTTTTTTTTCCTCTTGTATCCCCTTATTTACAAAAAGTGAACAAAAGCTTAGTGTAATTTATTTTAATAAATTATGATACTCATTATGTGATTTTTACATTCAGTTTGCCTAGTTTTCTAATTTATACAGTGAAAAGATAGATTAAGTATTGGCACTAGAACTTCCAACTGGGGGCTGGAAATACAGCTGTCCAGCTAGCTCTGAATCATTTCTACAAATAAAAATGCTACAATCTGAAGTCTAATGAGCTGTGTGCTTGCTGCATGTTCGACAGAGGGGGCTGTCCATCTTGCATTTTTGGTACCTGTAACCTGCAGCCTGTCTATGCAGACAAATTTTCCTTTCTGGCAGCAGTAGAGTTAATCTAACTAGATAAAGGATTGCAGTCTTGTAAAATTGGAGAGACTTTCTAAGGTAATGCTGGCTCTGCATATTTTGCAATTCTGAGAATTCTAAATTGAACTAGAAAATAATTAGAATATTTAATACCTGGAAAAATGTGAGAAGTAAAGGTTTATATACACCTGAACGTACTCATTTGTAGGATACTTCTGATAAGTAAATAGTTAAAATGATGATTTATATTAATTTGTATTTGTGATTGTAGGTTTTTTGAATCAGCAATCTAATGCTGTAAATGCAGCAGCTTTTGTTATAAAAAAAAAATCGGAATGAACTCTAGGCTTTTTGTTAAGTGGAGTTTTATGACTTCTAAAGAATATATTTTCTTACATTTTCAAACAAATAAGGCATTTTAGGTTTCCTGTAAAATGAAATTCATGTAGGAAAGCTCTGAGGTCTTGGGTTACTTAAATTCTTTTGATTTTGATTAAAATCAAAACATGGCACCATAATTTGACCTCTTATAAATTTTATGGAACTTTAAAAATTAGTTTAATGTAGACGTTGTTTTGGACCAAAATCAAAATGCTCTGCCCTGAAAAATGTCAAACAGGATGTTTCCTCCTGTGTTTCCAAAATGAAACTTTTTTGAAAAAACTTAAATATAAAGGTTCATGAAAATGTTTTCCATATGAAAAACAAAGTTAGCCAATCTTTAAACTAGCTCTTTCTAGAAATAAGGTGTTAGTCTTACACTGTTGTTCAGCACGTTTTTAAGGTTCATAACTAAAACCACAGGGAACAAAAACCATAACTTGGGGGTGAGGGATTCGGACTCAGTAAAACAGTTCCTGCAGCACAACTAAAATGTGTGGTGCACTTTAACAAGTGTTTCATAATGTGTGAGAGCACATTGTCAAGGCTTTTCATCATCTAGTTCAACCACTCCTGGCTTAAGCGGAGTCAGCTAGGGCAGGTTGCCCAGGACCAACCTGTGGGTTTTGAATATCTCTGATGATGGAGACTCCAAAATCTCTCTGGACAGCGTGTTATAGAATCATAGGATTATAGAATGAATTGGGTTGGAAGGGACCTTTAAAGGCCATCTAGTCCAATGCCCCTGCAAGAAGCAGGGACATCTTCAACTAGGTCAGGTTGCTCAGAGCCCCATCCAATCTGGCCTTGAATTTTTCCAGGGATGGGGCATCCACCACCTCTCTGGGCAATCTGTTCCAGTGTTTCATGACTCCCATTGTAAAAAATTTTCTTCTTTGTATCTACCCTCTTTTAGTTCAAAACCATTACCCCTTGTCCTATCGCTACAGACCCTACTAAAAGGTCTGTCCCCATCCTTCTTACAAGCCACTTTTACATAGTGAAGCCTACACAGTTCTGATAAATGTCATATTCTTATAGCAGATACCCTTCTTCTCAAACAAATGATCTATCCAGTTGTGCTGACGAAAAGTACAGTTTCTTCCTTGGACTCCTGGCACACGTAGATTGCTCTGAGGGTTTGCTGAAGGTGATCAAAGGGAAATAAGTTTAACTCTGACTTTTATAACCAAGATCGCAGCCCTTTTTCAGGAGGTTCCCTGAGTAGCTTCCACCAGAGGACAGATAACTTCTGCCAAGGGATGCTAGATACAACCACCCTGCAAAATTGACTGTCATAAAAACGCCCTTTGGTGTCCTCCAGGAATGTTTAGATCTGGCTCTGAGGAGTGCAGCGCAGAAAAGTCAGCTATGCTCCCAAACACAGTGCAGCTGCCTTAGCACACCAATACAGCTGTGAAGCCTGCTACAGGCATGCCATCATTCAGTACAGGAGGACTGACCAGTTTGTCCTGGTTTCAGCAGGGATGGAGTTATTTTTCCTCTCAGTAGCCAACATGTTTTGGGTTTTGTAGGTGAAGAAATGTTGATAAAGACACTGATGTTATGAGTTGTTTCTAATAAGACCAAGGACACTGTCCAGCTTCCCAGGTCTTGCTACTGTGCAGGAGCAGGAAGCTGGGAGGGGTGTAGCCAGAACAGTTGTCCCAAACTGGCCAAAGAGAGTATTTAATAATAAACATCACACTCAATATATAAGTGAGGGTTGGCTAGGGGGCATGTCTCCCTCTTGTTCCTTTGCTTGCTGCTCGTTTTTGTTTCCATGATCGCTGCTCAGGACAGGCTGTACTGGTCATTGGGACATCGGGTGGTGAGAAATCATGCATTGTTCATCATACATTTTAGTATCCCTATATTCTGTTATTATTGTAATTTTCCTTTGCTATTCTAGTAAACTGTCTTCATCTCAACCCATGAGTTTTACTTTCTTCCCAGTTCTCTCCCCTATCCTGCTGGGGAGCGGGAGGGAGAGCAAGAAACTGTGTGGTGACTAGGGTCAAACCACAGCCCCAAGAATAGTTCAGTGATCTCCAAAGGCATGGAGATAAAATTCTTCATCAGTAAAGCAACAACTCTCCTAAGAGGTAGTTTTCTTATTAGAAGAATTTATTATCTTGTCTAGGGCAATTATATTTGAACAGAATCAGACTTAAAGCAATAATTCTGTCAGTTCCATTAAAATATCTCTTACCAAGTCAATACTTCTTGGAAGTTTCAAACAGACAGCCTCCCTCCTCCAGAACATCACCCCACCCACCAAACAATCACGTAATCTGAATGCATAGTCAAAATGGGGCTTTGACTGATAGGAGTGCATGCAGAGGCAATAACCCGACATCAAACCTTCAGTTAAACAGTGAGCCACCCATTATCACAGACAGCTCAAATACCAAGTTTAACATCAAATTTGTGCCCACACACTTTTGAGGGAGTTTAAAGCCAGGTATTTTCCTTATTTTTTTTTTAAATGTCAGGACAGAGATAAAATCAATTTGCAATGTTTGACTCTAGAATTAAACTCCTAATTTGAGCTCCTGCCTGCCCATCTCTATTTCCCCTTTTTTCCCTAGATGCCAAAGTCTAGCTTGAACCAAGCTGATTCCCAGATATATTTTTAAAATGCGAACAGCCTGAAATAAAAATGGATCCATGGCTAAACATTTCCTAAAGGTTATTCTGAAGATGGCCGTAGGTATACAGTCCAAATCCAGACTGAGTGTTTTCAATGTTGGTGGAAGTCTGAGATCAATGCTACAGCTGAAGGATGATTTGAAACATGGTTTAGCCCATTGATACATAGAACTACCTTGTGTGCGATTTTGGTCTGGACTACAGTTTCTGGTGTATAAATTCAATTTTTTCCAGCATCTAAGACTAAATTTGTGGTGTAGTACTGAGGTCAACTCACAGACTGGCACTAAAAAACATCATAAAACATTATGGTTTATTGTGAGGACTTTTTCTTAAATCCAAACCATATTGTTTTCAGCTGAGTTTTGCTTTGAGATTTGGATTTGTTTGGAACCAAAAATAAAATGAGAAATTCTGGCAGAATACATTTGATAAAACTGCTCCTAGTATAAGGATAGTAGTCCAAAAACAAAGGAAAAACAATACAAGGGTTTATAAACACCCTTAAGTGTGAAGTTTATCCTGTGGAAAAAGAACAATAAATTGCAAATTTAATAAGTCATATACAGAATATGCTTCAAATTGTATTTGATAAATTATATCCCTGTATCTTGACAAATTATATCATTATATCTACATAAAATAGATATTACATTATATTGATATTATTTTCTATAATCCACAGCATTTTGCCAGTAAGAAGGAAGCCCTAAAATCTAGACGAATGGCATAATTAAGTAATTAAATACAATTTTGGTGTATTTCCAACTAAAAATCAGTTTGAGGAATACTGAAATTAAGAAGGAGGGCTCATTTTTCTGTGAAAGAATCGGCTCACAAGATGTGGCTGACAAGGGACAGACAGCACCAAAACAGTTTGCAGCTGCCAGAACAAGCCCATATCCTTGCATCTAAGGCTTTTAACATTGATCCTGATGTAGTGCTTTTTGCTGACTCCATCTTACGTACGAAATCATCATGGCTGCTGCAGAAGACTGATTACGTTGTGGGTTTATTTCCTGTCCTTTTTACTGGCTCTGGTCTTAGTTTGGTTTTTTGTTGTTTTTGTTTGTTTGGGGGTTTTTGCTTTTTGTTTGTTTGTTTGTTTGTTTTTTCTTCTTCAGGATAGCTCTGCTAGTTTAGTTTGAGCTGTTCCTGATGTGGAAACACAAGGAGGCTTTTTAGTCTGCACTGTGGATATAGATATAGTCATTGAAAACTGTAACAGGAACACATAAATCCTACTGATAACCGATCCAGGTTTAGTCACTGTGCTGTTACAATTATAATAATCAAGTTGACAATTTAAACTTGGGATTAACACTGTGGATCACTAATAATTGATGGTAAAGGTTGTAATTAACAAACTTATTTTCTTCCAGTGGACGCGGTCCTATCAGTCATCAGCTACTAAGAATATTTTTGAAACAATGGAACTTGGGCCAGATTTAGACCAATTCTCATGAGCTTTTTAACTTTAAGACTTTGACAAAGTTACGCACAAAAAGAGCAGACTCTCTAAAGGCAAGGTGCATACAGAACCTGTTAAAGTTGTCAATAGTGGCTTTCCAGAACAAATCTGAAGAAACTGCATGTCCTTACCAACTCCCAGCATTTAGTTTTGCTATAAGACTATAAGACTGTATGCTTCGGGAGACATCTATAATCCAGCCAGGGAATCAGACACAGCTGGATGATTCCTAATTGCCCTAGCCAAAATGTTAATCTGTAAGTGTGGGCAATTCACCCAAAAGCCTGTGACTAGGGCTGTGAGGTTTTAGCCAACATGCATGTTTCAGAATTTTTAACCAGATTAGCAAATGTTCTCCAGCGGGCAGTGTGGTTCTCTAGTAAAAAAACTTGGTGATGATATTGATACATACAAATTGAGAAGACAGACTGAAATAACTTTAGGTGAGACTGGACAGAAACCAAAGTTACTGTGGGATATTAAGAAATGGCAGATCTGGAGCACAGTCATACTTCATGAAGGCAGTGTTCACCTACAATCATCATCTCCAGGCAAAGTGTTTCTGGCTTCAAGAGTGATGACTGCAGTCATCTCATCTTGCCATATAGTGACTCCTGCTTAGCTTTTTCTTGCACATTTGGTTTGGGTTTCTTTTCCCAGTGACTAAGCACCTAATTTGAATCAACTGTGGGAGAAGAGAGGATTGAAGGTAAAGTAGTGCTTTTTATTATTCAGGTTGTCGTTAATTGCTGTTTTCAGTTAACAACATTTAAATGAAACATTCACGCAATTGGGCCAGTTGTAATTCAATCAGAAACTCATCCACCTACCCTGAGGAATCCCATCAGGGCTCCTTACGCAGCAAGAAAGAATTTTAATTAGAAATTTGAAATAAGCTTTTCTCCAGTTTTGCCAGGAACAAAATGGGCTGGTGCTTAGTGCCTCCATAAGGGGAATAAAAGACTTTGCAAAAAAAAAAAAAAAAAATCAGCATTTAAGGAAACATCTAGAATTTAAGATTGTGATAAAAGAGTCTATATTTCCACTTTCTGGCAAGTCCCAGTGAAGAATCTGAATGTTTTGCAAACACATTGCTAGGTACAAAGTACACTACCACTTCTGCTGTGTGTATCTGTATTTTTAAAAGTTCTGTCTTATATTAAAAAAATGATAAATTATTTAGTTGCACACAAAGCTATCTTTAAAGATGCAGCTAATAAAAAATAGGATTTAGGGAGCAAACTGAATGGACAATT
This sequence comes from Ardeotis arabs, assembly GCA_011801015.1. Lineage (NCBI taxonomy): Eukaryota > Metazoa > Chordata > Aves > Otidiformes > Otididae > Ardeotis > Ardeotis arabs. The sequence continues at coordinate 10,407 of JAAGAY010145719.1, forward strand.
ACTGTTTAGGCATTTAAAATGGGTCACATGGTAATAGATCTGAGAGGTATTTTGAACCGTTAGAAGAATTCCAGTAAGATGCTTGCTCCAACCCCAGGACAGAAGGTGCAGCAATGGGGTCAGTTCCCATCAGAAATCATGCTTCTTAAACCACTTCTTAAGCCACTAATGTTGAGGTGTATGATTCAACTCTAACAAACTGGGGGAGGTTGGCAGGGGGAAGTTCCTTAGCTCTGCATTAAGTTGCTGTAGAGTAAGACAACCAGGCTTTCTACTCCTTAATAACTTTGACAGCTGGAAACTTCCTGAACAAAACCAGTTCTGACACTTGTGCAGCATTTTGCATCCATTGTAAATATGAGTACAGTGCAAGGCTTGACCCCATTACAGTAGCATCTAGCACCTCACTCCTAAGCCAAAGAAACACAGTCACTTGGTGGTAGGTAAGTAGCAAGGTGTGAGGGTCTTTTTGTGGCTTAGGTTTTTTTTTTTTTTTTTGCTTGTTTGGTGGGTTTTAGGCTGGGGTTCGGTGGTTGTTGTGTGGTTGGTTTAGTTTTTGTTAGGTTTTTTTTTGTTTGTTTGTTTTGGTTTTTTTTGGTCCTGCTTAACTGTTTATACAGAGCTTAGAGAGAAATGAAACAGCCACTTCATCTTAGACTGCTTTTCCTTTTGCCTCCTGACCTTTATGTCCATGACTTATTTTCCTTCTGCTAATCTCTTCCTTTAAAAACTCCTGTCAATGAATACAGAGCAGAATGCAGAAGTCTTTCTTTACCTGAAAAGATAATGGCTTAAAGTTGGCACTTACAGACTGTGGCCCAGCTCATTTTGTCATGTTTTTCCCAGCTTTGCTACCTTGGAAACCTAGTGCTTTTTGCCTATATAATTTGCATTTAATTAGAGTGAGAAGCACAGTATGATCCCATTTTGGAGACTCCCCCAGGCCGTTTGCTTGAGGCTATTCAGTTTGTCAGTGAGACACAGGACTTACACCTCACTGTTCTAATTTCCAAAGCAGATAATTGCTCCAGACTCTCCAGAGGGGCAGGTGGGAAAGGATCCTTGTAAGGCAGGATCCTTAACTTATCTAAATGGGGAGTGGCTCCATTGACTAGACTTACATTGCCAGCTGATGATCTGTGCTATTTGTATACTGTCCTACTAAGAAATATCCTGATGTCCTAGCCTTACTCCTAAGACTCCTTTCTCCGTGCTTCAAGATTGTGAAGTGTATGAAACCAAACTTCCACTTTGGACATTTTTCTCTTCTGCTTGGGATTCCCTGGAGCTCAACCAGGGATAACATGAGTCTGATTATATGCAGGGTGAATCTGAACATACAGCTAAAACAAAAAAGGCAATTCTGTAATTTGGTTCAGCGTAAGTAAGGGCTTGATCATAAGTTTTTTTTCAGGTGTGACTTTGGTGAGGGTATTTTTTTTCCTTTTTTTTTTTCCCCCCCTTCTCCATGCACTGTAAGACATGCTGGCACACATGCCTTAATGAAAGTCAGGAGTAAGGTTTTGTGTTGAAGCATGAGTTACAGTATTTAAGGCATTAATCTTGTTTTCATGTTTAGAAAGGCGACTTTCTAGTATAGCTATATAATAAATTGAGCTGTGTGTTACACAAAACATGTTTTTTTCTGATTAGAAGTATTCTCATTTCACTAGGATTATGGAGCTCAGTTTTGCATGGAAACAATATTATCTAGAAAAGAGGTAATTTGTTGACAGAGGAAATTAATGTATTTGTATGGCAACTGCATCTGTCACCAAAATAAATGTTCCTTGAGGGCTGTCTCACTGATTTTACAACCAATTTCACATGCTGCTTTGGAGCATGATATTTCAGATGTTTCATGGAAATGAGTAGAAAATGTTTACCAAGTTGTGCTTGAAAATCAGCACTTTTAGTTCTCCCCATTTCAAAAGACTTAGGATCATGTTTAAACTGTAGTTGAAGTATAACATTATTTGTAGCACTCTGAACCAGAGCAGGTGTCCCAGTTCAGTATGCAGAGCAGAAGATCAGGTTGTAATCGCTATTATACTCCAAAGGTTGGTTTTAATTAACAAGAGCAAAGTGATTTTAATGAAAAGGGGAAAGTTTGTTTAAACAAAAGCTCTTAATCCAAAAAGAGTTCAGACATTATAATCCCAAGAGAGTTCTCCTTAAAAATTCATAAGGAAATAATGAAGAGAAAAACAAAAGATTGAGGGTTTAAGGAAATCTTCTACTGAAATTTTGCACTCAGTAAAAGAAAAGAAGTGACAGTCATGGATGTGGAAGTTCTCTACCTGTTCTCCCTTGGTCAGGACCTCTTTTGCTGTTTTGGCTATCAAGCATCTCTGTGTTTCCTGCAGGGGCTCTCTAGATTGTGTAGACTGGGAATTTGACTATCACAGTCTGCTATCATAAAAGGCAGTCTGTCAATTATATGGGTGACTTAAAGAATAAAATAATCCTTCAAAGCATCTCTGAGGGCATTAAATACTTAGCTAAAACAATGAGAACTCAAAACTAAAACTAGAGTTTGACTTTTTTCCTTAGCCTCTTTATCTACAGTACAAAATGATAATACACACAGTGCACTTACAAACACCGTCGTTTCCATGAATATTGGATAAATTTGCTCTCCGTCCTCAGACATCAGTGGCTTTTCATTCTTACAAAAGTGATAGATTCACTGTTTATCCTGTATACGAAGCTACAGGATATAAGTACAAAAAAAAAAGGTAAACATTATTGCCACTTTTGTGTCACTATTTATCTTCAGGTAGTATGATGAAACAAGTTCTTTATATGCAGAAAAAATGCCATTTATCAACATACTAATTCTGGACTGGACATTAGTTGCAGTAGCAAAAACACTTTTTAGGCTGAATATGAAATCTTGCCTGCTTCAGAAACCTTAACCAAGGAGTTGTTTGCCAGTTCATACTTTCCTCAATATTTCTAAAGTAATAATAGTGATATGACTAGAGATTGTCATACAGAGTTTTCTTTGACAGCTGGGAGCGGCTGCACTATAAACAAAGAAGGCGCAGAAGCAAGGTTGTCTTGCTAGACTGATGCACCCTGCATGTTCCCTGGAGAAACCAATCTCTTCTGCTAATTCCCATTGCTCAGCTTACCCCGCATGTCTCAAGCTGTGTCTAATTACCATTTCTACCTCTCATTCAATCCAAAGAGGCACTATTATATCAGACAAAACATGCATCCTATTTCTGTGTTGGTCATGTATTACTTCTTCCCTTCCCCTTCCATCTGAGCTTTTACCAAATCTGTCCCTTCAACTGTATCTCACTTAACTGATAGCTTTGCATATGAATGCACATTTCCAGCTCACTGAAGTGGCTTCTTGTGCTTCCCAGTGCTTTCTTACAACTTGTAGGATACACTTACTATTTAAGTTTCTAATTTTTTCTTTCTATGTTCTCTTTTCTATGCTTTTTTTTTTTCTTCCTTGTCATGGGTTTAGAGACACTGTAGGCATGAAAACTTGATCTTATCCCTTTCTGTTGGAACTATGCTATTTAAGCATGGCCTATATAGATGTACACAAACAACAGCATTTATGAAACGGGAAACATGCCGAGTAGATTTCCAAGCAAATCTAAAGAAGAATGCAAAGTATTTCTTTTACTTGCTATAGTCTATTTGCTAAACCTATTCATCTTTGCAAAACAATATACTTGTTCTTTCAAAGATACTTGTTTCAGAACTAGCTGATGTAGAGGACAGTGCAAGACTAGGATAACTGTTTTTTCAGCTCTCAAACCACCGGAACTATTTAGTGTAGTGCTTCCATACAAACCTGCAGTTATTTCCTCTGAGTGAAATATATAAACAGGAGAGAACACCTCTTTGCATGCCAACTGCTTTGAATCATTCTGGCACTCGGCCTGTGTCACCTTTCATCCTTGTGAATTCAGAGTGGGCAAATCTGAAATACCTCACGTTGAAGACAGGCGTACAAAGCTTTGTCATTGTCATTGAAAAGGAATGGGTATTATTCTTTTCCTTTTCAATTCCAGAAGTACTTTCAATATCCTGTTTTAGCTGTAGTTGGGAGAAAAGTCGGTGAGAAGGATCAATAAAAGACTGGAATTAAAATAATTTTGTGATTTCAAAGAGCTACTGGCCCTGTAAAGATTTTGCTCTGAGTTACGACCAGGAGGCAGATCCATAATGTATAATAAAAGCAACAGATCTCCCACACTAAAATATTTCCTGTCTTCTCCATATCCAGTGTTTTCCAAAAAATTTAAAGGAAATGAGCCTGTGTATGATGAATCTTTCAGGCTGTGAACCTCCTTTTCCTAAAGCCAACCTGGCATCTCCCAAAAGATGGAAGAAACCTGCTGGTCTTTCCAAGGAATTAAAATTTTTGTTTAGTTCAGCACTATAGCGTTTAACTATAAGAGATCTCTGGATTGCCGTAGGTACTACAAAGGGTTGGAAGCAAGGACCAGTTGGACTCAGCATGAAATGTATTAAGCTGCATCTTCCATAACTATTTTATGATTTTAGAGACAGCTCTTGGATTTTTAAGTCTTCACGGATTGTGATACTAAATAATGAATTATTTTACCAATGACACTTGACGCTGTATGCACCAGGAGACTTCTTGATCTTGGACAAAAATAGCCTTAATTAAGACTCCTACATACAAGGTCACCTTGTGCAACTTCATCTTCTTAATCTGTATGTCTGGTCTATGCTATGTTCTGGAGCCTCCCTTGAACTCATGAAGAGAGGTAGACACCTCCAGGGCTGCGATACTTGTTTCAGGAAGGTTATTGACTAATTCTCTAAAGTCTCAGAATACTCTGTACTTACACTAAGTGGTGTAGCTATGTACCATACTCTCAGAATGCTAGACGCTTACATGTATTAAGCTGGTACAAAGATGAACACTTTTAGATATAGATATATACTGGCCCCACAATCCCCCAAAAAACAATCAAGAAGAGGTAGATATTATTACTAATTTCTAGCAATTTTTTACTACAGTCTGGTTAGTACAGAGTGTTTCTGGAGTGTTAGAATGTTTTGAATTAAGTCAAGTGAAGATCGTGCATGCCAGTTTCTTATGCATCACAGCTTTAGCCCATGAGTTATTCACAGCTTTTTTTTCTTAATAACTCATAACAACTTCCTGTATTCTTTGGTAGGCATAATAGCAACATCATAAGTTTTAATTTTGTGGATTACTCTCTTGATAAGTCATGTGGATTGCTTTTCTGTTCTTTCAGTCCTATTTGGACAGTCTTTCCTTCAAATACTATCTATCTACCTTGCCAGGCATGGAAGTGTGTGAAATGTTCACTGACTTCTGACATTTTAGACAATTCTGTAAACATGCGTACTTTTCACTTACCTGAATAGTTCAAAGAGTATCTTGAAGTGATCTAGTTGACGAGAATGAAACTGATGATGGCTGCTTGATCTCCAGAGAGAGCTGCTCTTCACAATTGGTTTCAACACAGATGGTACTAGCTGATGTCATGAATAACCCCTGGAAAGAAAGGGAAATCAGGACAGACAGGGTAAGATAAGTAGACTATTTCCTAGATGGATGCATATCCCCACCCAAGCCCAAAGTGGTTAAAATAGCATCAAACACAAAATATATTAAAAGACAAGAAAGCGGAAGCCCATGCTTTTTCTGGCAGTTCCTAGACAGAACCAAACTAGTAAAACTTAAGCAGTGGGATAGAGATATGAAGTATATATCTGCCTTCAAAACTTAGAAAAACAATCAGTTCTTTCCTTAGTGCAAAGGGCTGCCGCTTCAGTTGTCATAAAGTTATTTTTTAAAACAAAATAGAGAGAAGTAAAGCAAGGTACGGAATCCTGAATTTAGTGGGTGCCGTAGGACTACGTAGTATTTACAGGCTTGTGCTTTTCCCTACACACAAGCATTTCCTGTGCCATTCCCCTTCCTAGCACCATGGGCTCTCTGTGGATGTGGAGGAGTGAATTCTTGAAAACTTTTCAATGAGGGAAGGTGGAGGTTGTTTTAAATATAAGATTTTAATTTGGTTGGGTTTATTAATTTTTCTCATGCAGACTACTCAGTCCCTATTGATGGCTATATATAACAGAAGTAATAGTATCAGTTTTGTTCTTGAATTCTGATTAGATTATACAGACACATCAATTTTGTGATTCAAACACCCAAGTAAAGATCTAGTCTTGGCCCTCTAATCTCCAATGTCCTAAGCATTTTAATAACAAGCAACAAAAGAACCTCAGTCCTCACTGAGGTTTGTGTATTAAAAAACAAAACACCTAAAACCTAGGGAAACTCATTCCTTTTTCATTTGAAACTTGTTGAAACTACTTTTTTTTTTTTTCCAAAAATTTGATTGTAAAATAGATACAAAGTAAATTTGCTAGTGCAACAGCACTGTTTGGATTTTCCACTGTACTAAGAAGATGCACCTGCTGCACCTGATGCGCCTTCTCTTTCTCTGGACTAGAAAGAGTCAATTACAGAAGGAAATTAGAAGCTGACATGAAGGTGAGAGAGTAGGTGAACAAGGGAAGGGAAGTTCTGAAATTACACAGCTATTGCAATTAAGGTCTGACAGTCCTTCTTCTATGGGTCATAGGATCTGTGGCAGTTTTGATAAATGTTTCAACTTTTATAACAGATCTATCAAGGATAGCAATGGCAGAGGAAAAAGTTCTCTTTACAAAATCACTTACGAGAAAGGAGTCAAAAAGTTCCTTCAGCTTCCTTAACCTCATTGAATCTGGGTAACTCAACTGCCACTCTCAGCCTCAAAGTTCTTGTATTAGAAGCACTTCTAATATTTGCCAAACTACTGTCTAAAGAGAGAGAGAGAGAGTGTCACATTTGACAGAAGACTTAAAGTTTCAGATTTTAGCATGAATAACTCTTGATTTAGGATGCAAAATCATGAAATAATACAATAAATTAGATTTCATCTGGGACAAATTTAATGAAAATTGAACCCTATAGAAATTCTAAGCATATTTTCTGTTAAAAATCCCCATATTTCAGTAGTATGCTGTGTAAAACACACTACATTTTCAAAAAAAGAACTGGTTTTTCTCTGTTTGGAAGAGGGTAAAGTAACACCAAGAGAGTACTGCTGTGATGGTAAAAAAGGCAGTGAGACCGAAAGCTTTCTAAACGATAAAAAGGAGTTAAAAATAATAGCAATCTTACACTATTAGAGTGGTCTTAATAACCCTGTATATGGTCTTAATTTGCATTCATATTGCTTCTGAAAAGAACCAGTTGCTGGCTCATATAAGGAACTATATTTTTCCGTTATTACAAAGCTCCTGATGGAAACAAAACTCTGGATTTCTTTCCGAATGACAAAAAGAAATGAAGGGTGGAAAAAAAGCTTTTCAGTTAAAGAAATCCTTCCTTTCCCTTATAGTTGAACAAAATAACCTGTGCATTTTATAATTGCTGTACTCACTTTTGCAGGATTACATTAGACAAGAATAAAACACAGCAAAATCTAAGTCCACATTATGTGCAAATAAAAAGGCAAAAAAGGAAAGCCTATCAAGCCCAGATAAAGCATGGAACGTATTGTAAGACAAAAAACTAAGGAAAAGATCCTGACTAAACTGAGAGAGAAGGCACACAGAGTGGTTTCAATAGTAGATTTGCAGTCTAGAGGGGACCTCTTTTTTTTTTTGTTAAGCATCAGAAAACAGAGTCAGAGGAAAAATGTTACAAAATGATACCTAAATGTCTTTAGGACATCAAGGATGAAAGGTAATGACTGCTTTGAATAAGTAGTTAAGATTCCTGAACAAAGAACAACACTCAACCCCCCAGAAAAACCTCACAGAAGAGGAGAAATTGGCTCCATAAGAGCATAGACTTTGAGGAGGAACACGACTGAAAAGCTTTGCTGTCTCCAAGCAAAACTGTTTAGACAAATAAGAATTTATGTGAGAGCAAAGTCAATCATCTGACTATAGCGGTCACCTCCATTTTCTATATATCTCCTGTAGCTGTCACTAGACCAGAATTCAAGAAGCATGACTTAATAAATATTGTATGGCTTTAGGAAAATTACCATTGTTCTCAATTGACATTTTCCATACAATTCTCCACTAAGGCATTTAAGCATGTACAGTAAGAAGGAACAGGGAAGAATTAATCCTATGGCTTTATAAGACTATCATCCCAAGTCATTATTGGTAAAAGCAAATTGGGCTTTTTTTTAGGGGGGATGGGGGGAAGTATTTGGGTTGGTCATTACTTTCTTCCTCTTTTTAGCATGCCTTCATGTGTTATGACACAAGGCATAAGCAGAACACTTAATTTGTACTCATCTATCTATCCTTTTTCTTACATCTGTATCTCTCTCTTACTCAGATGTAGACAGTGATACATAAGATAAATCTTTCCTTTGAACTTGTGAGCCTTCTTAAGACCTATAATTAATGCATAACAGAATAATCTCTTTTCAAGTTTAGTCATTATTTTAAATTATTATTTAGTTATTATTATTTAAGTAAAAAACACACTGTGTGTTTTACTTAAAAAAAAAAAAACCAAAAAAAAAAAAAAAAACCCCCAACATTTATCTGAGGAAGATGCATCTATGTACAGCAACACCTCTCAAACAAGATTTGTCTGTATTGTGTTGTAACCTGCCCGTGCCTTCATGGTTATACTCTGTGACTAAATGGGACTGGAAGAAGGTTGCTACCTTACCAGTTGGATACTGTGTGCACCTTCCCTTTTTTTGATGTTCTGATAACCTCTCCACTGACACTGTCTTGACTTAGCCTCTCTCTGTACCCATGCTGAGGTTGTCTCACAGGGGAACACCATGCAACATTTCACATGGAATTTGGGAACTTCTCACCACCCACAAGAACAATCTAGACACATTGACTTTTTCAGAGAGTCTCAAGACTGACCATTTAAATTCTGGAATCTGTTTCAAATCTGTATGATCTTCCATGGAAGAGTGATTGAGAATTTTCTGTATCTTTGCTTATAAAGAGCACCCTCCTTTGAAGTAGAGCCTCTGAGCCAATTAAGCCCAAGTACCCTAGTTTCCTCAAGCAAAGCCTGAGAACTGTGTTTTCCTCATACCTTCCATAGTGAGTGAGTGCTATAAGTCACCAGAAGGCAGAGAGAGTACTCATCTTCAAGAGCAGTTGCCATCTTAAGTGCCATTGCACAGAAGAGCTAAAAAGCACTTTACAGCTCATTCAGAAGTTCAGCTGTCAAGTCTATGGAGACTCCCCCTGCTTATTCTAACTTATTGGTGTTTTTTCTTCTTTGACAGGTAGCACACAGCATATCTAAAAGCCTCCTCTCTCTCTGTCACCATCAGTCTAGCACATCTCTCCCTAGAGCCCTTTTTCCTCAGGAAGATAGCAACAGCTTCCCAAAGCCCTTGGACCACATCAAGGAGGGGGAGATTAAATATACCCAGTGTGTGATAAAGCCAAGGGCAGGAGCAGGGCACATTCTGGCAGTGGAGCCTGCAGTGTCCCAATAAGAGTTCAAACAGGTGAGTAACACAAGAAACAAACCTCAGGGAGATGTTAACAGCTGCAAACACCTCAGAGCAGGAGGCACAGCAGAGGTGGTATTTGCTCTAAAAGTTAAATTGAGCTCTAGAGGACAGATGAGAATTAGTCCAAAAGGCATTCTTGACCTAAAACGTTAGCTAAAAATAAAAAATCAGGGCAGAATAATTCTTCACAGGACTGTCTCCCCCCACCACAACACAGACGCATACCTGCAGAGAGGTCTGAATTATGCAATGAAAAAATTAGAGAGGAGTTTCAGAACCAGATTAGCAGGGTCACACTCCTCTTGCAGACAGATGGATGTGCTCATTGCAATGGGAATACAGACGCATGAGAGAAAGTAAGTGCTACAGAGGCACAGCTGAAATGGCATCAATTAAACAGGTCAGAATTCCAAAGTGGGTCATTCAGAATGTTTCCTTCTGTGTTGGAATAAAACAGTTTAAATTCCTGCACAAAGTACAAAGCCTTCATTTTACAACTCATCTTGGACATGGTGCCTCAGACACTGAACTTGTCAACAAAAAATGGAACATAGCATCAATTCTATACCAGCAGATTACAGTGATTCACTAAGTACCAAGTATTTTCTGCAGTTCCCTGGCATCTACCTCAAAATTGTCAAACCTGTGATTAAATTCATAGATCCTCATTTTAGATAGATCCTCCTCCAAGAGTCCACTCTGAAAATAAGTTCTTAAGTAATACACAGTCAGAAGGAATAAGCATTTAAATAAAGAGTATCTTGCCTGTTGACAGGATATATTCAGAACCACACAGTCCTAAGCAGTGGACTTTTCCTGCCCCCCTCACCCTTACTTGTATTTAACCTTAACTTTGAGCTGTGACAATCTTGTTTCAAACCTCAAAGTGCTGATCCTGTGCAATTAGAAATGGTTAAACAGTGTTGATTCCTTTGCTGGCCCAGGACCAGAGTGTCACTTCTCATCCCAGCTGACTACAGACTAGCACATTTTGTCAGCTCTGTAATTTCAATTAAGATTTATAGATATTAGTGACAATAGGAACAGAATGGCGGGGGGGGGGAAGTACTCAAAAGTACTGTGGGAGCCTCTTAACTGTGCTCTAAATATACCCAGGCTCACATAAAAGCATTTAATTGACTGAGTAAATGAATTCTTATATATGGTTCTAAATTCTAATTCAACAAAAGCTGCTCTAGGGTCCAGAGTGGCAGCACTGGAAGTGCTTTATTCGCTACGTTCTGCAGAGGTGGGAAGCCTGCTGATGTCTGTCCAAATCACTTAGCCTTACTGGGAATCAAGCTTCTTTGTTCTGCGATATTGGCTGTCCTCCAATCTCAAATGGGAGTGGTATATATTTTTCTCAAAAACTTGAAATTTTAATCAATAGGAAACATAGGCATGATCATGACTATGGTGCAGTAGCAATTAAATGTTTCCTGATTAACACAAGAGAAAAATCCTGGTTCACGTTGAATCAACAAACTCAGAAAAGCAAAAGCAATATAAAGCAACAATATTTTGTTCTTTGGTTAAAAGGAAGGTCATTGCACATCCAAGTGTTCATAATGGAGGAAAGCAGCAGAACAGACAGGTGCAGATGAGTCAATTGTAATATTTAATTAATACTGCAATTCCAAATGAAGGAAACAATAAAAAGAATTAAATAAGTCTCACCAGATCAGGAGCCAGGAAAAATAAAGTACAACCACAGTTTTATAAATACTGGCAGGAACCCATAATTTGTATGTTTCTAACTATTCACGCATGTGACAGATCTGTGATGAGGCCTACTCCCACTAAATGTTATGCAGCTTATTCTGCATTAAAAGAAACCCTCCAAAACAAACATGTCCAACTGAACAGAAGGAGCATAAGGAGACCAATACACCTTCTTGGGAATAACATCTAGCGTGTCATGAAAAGCATGTAAGCAGACCAAGACAATTGTGGTCAATGATTAAGCTTTACGTAAAGAAAAGGGAGGAAAAATCATATGGGTGGAAGTGAAAGAAATATGAGCACTACAGCAACCATGTTCTGCAGCAGAAGAGAAATAAAACAGGAAGGATGTTACAGGTCTGACAGCACCTTGAACCCTTTCAGTCTGTCTCAAGCACGCCCATTAGGTAGCAGCCACAGCTTCTGTACCTCTCTTGCCTAAAAACAACATGGTCCTGCTCCATTTGACAAACACGTTAAGACCTGGCCAGCAAGATCATACATACACCACTTTTTAGACTTCTTTTTATGGGGACCCATAACATTAATTAGGCAAATATTCTGCTTTGGTTCAAAGACAGACTTTATCCAATGATCAAAAGTATCTTTAAATTCTGGATACTAGCTTAACACAAAGGACCTTTATACAAACTTTCTTGCAAAAACTCAGTCTCTAATGATAATTCGGGTAACAAACATCAACTGACTCCCATCTTTGGGTTGAGTCAGATAGACAGGCAGTTGCTGTTTCTGTATTTCTTTATCAGCTTCAATTTGCTCACAACCTGTTTGCTCACCTTCTTGCTTCAGTCAGAATTTTCAGTCACTAGGATCCCTCCAGCCTGGTGTTTGGTGTAGAAATGATGCAGAGTCAGGAAAAGCTGTTCCTAATCAATGCTTCTCCTGTTGTTTTCTAGAACTTTGCTATGCATTTCCTTCTGATTTTCTAGCTTAACTCCTGTCAGCCATGCAGATAACCCAAACGGAATGAAACACACAAACATGGTTCTTTTTAAGTAAGCACGTAGAACTTACCTGTAGAGGTCAAAAAGTACAGAGAGTAACACACAAAAGGCCTTGTAGTACCACCATTTAGGATCAACATTTAATCAGAAACTTATGGCTGAATTAAATACATTTTTTAAAAGAGCAAACCATTGAGCATAAGATGAACTCCCCCCATCTGTTTGGAGGCTCCAAAAAACATGAAATTGATGTTATTATATAGAGAGTAATATGAAGCAGGGACAATATGGATCAAGCAAAAACATATTGTCCCTGCTCACTGCAGGAGGGTTGGACTAAATAACCTTTAGAGATCCCTTCCAACCCAAACTATTCTATGATTCTATGTTACCAATTAGCTATTATTTCTTTTACCTGATTCAAGCTTTTGGTTTATCTAGCTCAACATTCCATAGCTGACAGACAGCAACAACAAAACGTTTAAGAAGGAAGATTAAAAAAATAATATCTTAGTAACCAGATATAAGATTATCTCTCCCTGATACAAGTTTCAGCTTATTCCCTACTATTGAAGAACAGGTTTAGACTAGCTACCGGCTACAAGGTCTCACTGGTTGACAATTAGGAATGACAGCAGAGGAAATCTAAGTATGAATCAAAGCCTTCTGCCTTCCCTCTATCTCTCTTCTCCCAAATACACTCTCTTCTTTTTAATTATGACACATTATGGATACAGCAATAAAATGCCCAGCTCAATAGGCCATACAGGTGGAGTTTTTTTTTCCTGAGCTGATATTTTTAATTTAGGCTCCTATAAGAAATACTAATAGTAGGTCACAGATCACAGTGTAATAAAGCAAACACAAAACTCTTAAAGAAAAAAATTTATAGCACATCTATTATTACAGTTGTCTGAGCTCTAGTTCTGCAAGAACCTGAAAATATCATCAGCATCATATAAGGGCCATACCTGCAAACATTTATCCATTTTAACCACAACCTACATACAAGAAATCATAGTTTCTCTCTTCTTAACCATAAAAATGCCCCAAGTAGCATCATAGCATCATTCTGGCTACATCATTAACTCTTACAAGCACATTATAATAGAATATTTATATACAATTCACACTGCACCAAGATAGGTAGCAGAAGATCAGTTAGGGTTATTTATGGAATCTGCTCCATCTTTTGCTAGTCTGACTGTCTGTCCAATAACCTATCCAGTCTCGCTTGATTCAATTTTAACTGAAATTAGATCTAAACATCCACCTTTTGTAAAACTATTTTTAGATATTAACTGAACAGATAATGCCAGCCTTAAATGAAACTTAATTTTTTTCTAATTTTCTCATGCATTCATGGTAAAATAATTTTAATTAGGGGTGGGTGGGGGGTGGTGTGTTTGTAGGTTTGGGGTTTTTTTAGGATTAAAGTGGCTGTGAAAATGTAAGACAAATCATATTCCGTATCATTTAGACTTTAATTTTGAGGATATACTATTACTGAGATGTCCTTGCTATCTATCCTTTCTTATTGTTCCCTATCAAAATGACAGAAGCCTAACTTTTGTAAATAGTCAGAAGTGATGGATACTCCTCCCTATGAACTGTTGGATAATTCTGCTGTTATAGAAAATAAAAGGTTTTTGTGCTTTCCTTGATAGGTTAAGAGAGAAACTGCAATTCACCGAGGAGTTTAAACAGTATTAGCTGATCAACAGACTTTTATCAGATGCTGTGAAATTGCAAAACCTCTTTTCAAAGAGGTTTCAAATCAGCAAAGTTGGGAAACAAGAATAAAAGAGCGTGAAGGCAAAGACAGTAATTACCAAAAGCAGAGTAATTAAATAGACCTGAGACTGCTTGAAGCAAGCATGGATACATTGGCCAGAACAGGTCTATTAGGGCAGATTCATTCTAATAAGGGTTAACAAAGAAGGGGAGAGAGGGAGCCTGGGAGGAAAGCTCAGCACTGACATGAAAAATCTGCTGTGGGAGAGAAAGGAATTGAAGAGTTAGGTGTGCAGTGAAACTCTCATTTATGAGCATGAAGACAATTGTGGATAAGCTCCAGCACCTAGTCTAACTATAATCAGGTCTTTAGTGCCAAGGAAGCACAGTACGCCCTAGGACCATTTAGTAACTGGCCCTCACCTCGCTCATAACAAAGAAGAGAAAGATAAAATTATTTAATAAAACATGTGCCATCCACCTCCTAGTTATTTTAGCTGACCTCTACAGAGTGGGCAGCCAGGCTCTATCCTGTTACACTGACCCTCCACCATCTTTAAATATTCATATATTTTTGTATGTAGCACCAGTTTACTCTGGTGATCCATGCCAGGATTTCCAAATGTGTCATTTAGCTGTATAAGATTCTTGCCTCAAAAGGGAGGGTGGATTAAAATGAAATAATGAATAAATAAATAAATAAAGTCCACGGGCAGTTAAAAGTTCCATAGGGTTTCTGAAAAGTAGCCTTGCTGAAAGATTTCTGTACCCTGTCTGCAGATTGCCCATATGCTACTCTCAACACAGATTTTACTGGCACTGTATAAAGATACGCATACTGACTGTATGCAGGCAGCATGTACCAAGACAGTGCCTACTTCAGGCTTTGGATGCTAGAGATGCTATATGAAGGTAAAAATAGAAATTCCAGAAGTTTTAGTCCAAATACTACCTGTGCCACAGAGAATGCACTACAACAGATGCATCTGGTACTGTTTATGTCTCAGTTTCCCCATCAAGAAATTAAAACAAAAAACCAAAAACCAATAACCTCATATTAACCTTGCAAAATAGGAAATAAATCCATTGATATTTCCAAGGTGAACAGATTCTATGAGGCCTAGCCTCAGATGCATTTTCTTTATGCAGTGACCATTAGGCTTATTGATTTTAGTGCAGTGATTTTAGAGATTTTAGGTTTATTGATTTTAGGCTACCACTGGCTTTTTATTGTGATACCAATTCAGATCAATACAGCTAAGGGAAGTAAACTAAAGTGAGTTCTTTTTGACCCTGAGTCAATGTGGCTGTTTGCTTTCAGGCAATAGAGTGACACTGGTGTACCACTGGTGTTGCTTTTACGAGGGAAAAAAAAAGAGTCTTTTCAGAAGTCTAATTTAGTTCCTTCTAAATCTCTAGTGCATTGATGGCAATATATATTTTACATAGAAGAACTATTGAAATTTAACACTGGACAACCTGGGGATTTCTCTCAGCTAGCTAAATACACCTGAATTGCTAATCACTGTGTCTACTTTAAGATTTTAACATAAACAAATGTTAGGTGAAACTAGGAAAAAAACATATCTGTTCCACAAATGTAGATATAGTTTTAAAGGGTCTAAATCTAGGGCAGTATGCCTTTGTAACAGGTGAAAGCCAGGGGAAAAAGTTCAGCTTGAACGTTCAGAGAAACAGCAGGCCAAGAAACCTTCTTTTACTTCTGAACTGAGTACATTTTTTTGAGAAATAACAGACATGGAAACTTTAAAGCCCTTCTAGTTTCTTTTCAGAGCACAGCCAAACTTTGAAGTCTCATCCAGAGAACCTATACACAAAAAATATGATGCAGCCTGGGGTGGCAAACCACCCCGCTCTGCCACTGCGTGATTCTTCTGTGACCGTCACAGCAGGCCTCTTGCCAGCACAGCTCTGCTTTTGCTAAGGGATGTTTAAGGCAGCCCCGCAACAGCAACAGCTGCTGCTGTCTTCATTTGCAGCTCCAAGAGCACAAGCAGGAGAAGAAAGCCTGATTCTCCAGGACCCTCCTGTGGAACTTTGTCTTGACCAGCCACTTAATCACACAGCCCCTCCTTGCAGGAGGGAGGAAACAGCAGAGGAGAAAAAGGTGTGTGGAAAAAAGAAAAGAGCCCCCCCCAAACCTCACATATCTTCCCCAAACCCTGCTGACGACTCCTCATCACCTTCCATACTAGCTATTATTAAATATTTTGACTTATCAATACGTTTGCTAATCTCTGACATCCTGCTGTAATCTCCTAGCTTTGTCCTCTGTACAGAGTCCCTGTGGTGGTCCCTTCCCCAGGTCCCAAATCCACCTCCAACACTGCAGAGCTCTCCCTGCCTCTCCTCCACCCAGTCTTAGCAGCCCACTCCCCAGCTACCCTTGGGACAGCAAACTGGAGTGTTGCTGACCCTATGGAAAAGCTTTGTGCTGACTCTGCCCTCATCCTCTCTAGATTCCTTCTTTAAAAATTAAATAACTATATGTATTTCTTTAGCTTTAAGTCCCTTTAGGTCAAAGAACAGCTTCGGAAGGTAATGCATTTTTAATGAAGGGGAGAAAATTGACAAACCATTTTTAGATACAGCTGCAACAAATATTTTTCTCTATCTTTATAAAGTCTGGGTTTTGGTTTGGTTTTTTTTTTTTGCTGCACAGCATCTTTAACACAGTTGCTTTTACAGCTATATACGCATTGATACACTAAGTAGAAAGAATTAATCTCTGGAAGAAAAAATATTAAAAATGAGATTCATTAAACTAGTGCAGGTTTACAAATCTTTCTCTCCCCACAGTGTATATGAAAGGAAGAGAAGATACAGATACAGAGAAACTTGCATTTTGAACATGGAACAGCAGAAATAGTCCTTAGACTAGTTGCCCTGGGGCCTGTTCTTTCCATTTCTGTGGATTAGTGTAACCTCATGGACCTCAGTACAAACCACATCTCCTTGTATCAAGTGAAGATCTAGTCCCTGACTTCTAAGCCAGATTCCCTTCATAATCATACCAGTACAATTCTCTTAATTTCTTTGGTAACACATTTGTTCAACTGGAACATACTAGTGGTCCTACTATATTTATTTTTTTTTCCATGACAGGAAGAAATATTTCTATTTTTTCCCCCAACTCTTTTTTCAAAGCTGCTTTCTTTTCATTGTTTTTTTTTCCTAGTTATCTAGCTAGAACAAGACATTCCAAGCGGAACCTGGCTCCACTTCACAAGCGTGTGGTGAGTCTGTAGTTGTTTCCAAGGGTTTTGGAACAGAACTAAACCCTTTGTCCAGCTCTTACATTTACATATCAGCCATCACCTGCTCACCTTCGACTATGTTGAAACAACCATGTTCAAGTATAAAGATGCATCTTACTTAAAATAAAGAAGAAACAATCCATAAGAGAAGCATAGGTTACTAGGTTGCTTGCCTCTGCTCCTGGGCCAAGGAGAGCGCACTCCCATATATTTTGATCACCAATGCACAAATGTAGCTAATGTGGAGTTGGTGCTTGAACCTAAAAGCTGATCATAAATAAATCTGCTGCACAATACAGCTCCACAGTTATCCTGCTGCTGCACGGGAGCTCAGCCTAGTTATGAGCCAGTGCAGGACTTTAATGGAGACAGGGTATTGGGACTGTTGATCTATTATACTAATTTCTTGCTTTCCTTATGGACTAAATCAAGCTTGGCAATTCACTTGTGTAGAAGACAGATTCGGTATTCATTATAAACCAAATGTTTACAAAGAGCAAAATATTTCCTTTTAACTTATCCTACCTTCTCCAGATGGGGCGCATCCGCTGGTATCTTGGCTGCGCAGAGCGCATGCACTGACGGTGAGTGGTTATGTTCTCGCTGATTAACCAGATTTGCAATAGAGGAGGAGTCAAGATCAGTGGCTGCTTTCCTGCCATCGTCATTCAATAATCTGGAAATCTAATTTGTATCTTATTTGGCAGGCAAGCAGCCATCTGCTCCAAGGATATGCTCCAAGGGCAGCTGCCAAATACCAAGCAGCCTTTCTGCCATAGGGAAAACTAATTGCCTTTATTGGACTAATACAGGTTGAGAACTAATGATATAGGATGTTTCTCCAGAAAAGAAATAAAAAGTATGTTGGTTTTTTTTTTTTTAAATATACTTAGGAATTACAAAAACTTCTGTAAGAGCTAAACCTTTCAAATGACCAACATCCATCCACACGGGATTGTGACTCAGAGTTGTATGGACCAGAGCAGCAAACGAGAAGGCTGTCAGCCCCATAGGACTATTTCTGCGCTATAAAAGGTAATGCGTGTGTGCAGATGCACCGTGCCTAATCTGCAGCCATGATGCCAATGAAATGATTTAGCTGCACACAGAACATGGGTAGCTTGAAAACATTACATCCCATGAGAACATTATGTGGTCCACATCTTATATCATCTTCTTTTGGGATTTCTGGTCTCAACCAGATTACAGAGGGAAATATTCTTGGTATGACAGTGCCATTTTTCAAGATACTTAAATTATTTCCATTCCATACCAGAATGATCCTAGACCTTTAAAGGGAGAGGAAAAGAGGAGGGGTGAGGGGAACCTCTCTAAATTAGTCATCAGGTATGACAAACTTAACTATGCAACAAGCATGCAAAATTCAAGCAATTATTGTAGTTAATTCTCTCATACCCTCCCTACAATTCATTCTGGTTTTGAGAATATTCTTGGTAAGTTTGATCAGAACTGATACTTTCCCAGAAATTTCTGGTTGTGATAAATAGAGTATTTTTCCAAGGAAGCTGCAGGGAGTAGGAGGAGGAGGGGGAGGACGCATGGGAAACAGTCAGTTTAAATGACAAAACAAACAATTCTTAGTCTAAAAGTTCTGTTTATGTTTAGGCGAGATACCCAAGAGGTCACTTGCCACTGCTTTTTCCACAAATACTGCTTCATTGCCCACATGTCACCAGCCTTCCCCTCACTGCTTTTTCCAAACACAGTGATCACTGCCCTCATGACTCAGGAGCTGTGGGAGATATCTAACAAATCTAACAAGCAGGATAATCGAAAAGCATTTTTCTGCATTTGTTCAGTGCTGTGACTGATACAATTCGGAATAAGTAGGGACCAGCTTACAGACTAAATTCTTCACAAAACATCCTGCTCTCTGAAAATTCCTCTGAAATTTATACTACTAAAAAATCTGGGTGGGCAGTTCTAGGGCCTGCCATCTTTTACTTGTCCATGGCAAGAGATACAACATGGTTATCTATGCCACACTTGCAAAATATATAAGCAACTTGTAGGCAGAGAAAGAGACACGAAGATAAAAAGGATACTGTTCATTTCACATGTCCATTGAGCTTTAGCCTTACTTTTAAAAGAGCCCAGTGATGTCACTTGTGACGAATGTAATCCTAGCCATTTCTGTCCAGAAAGAACAAAACAGAGTATCATGTTCTTTCCTATACGAGCCCTAAAAGCTCTACAGGTAGGTTTTCTGCATTGCTGACCTGGAGTAGGTTTGAAGCAGAGCTTACAAAGACAGGAATTTCACACTCTATCTTTTTCCTAATTCCCTCAGTGATTCATAAGCACCACATGACAGAAAGGTTACTAAACACTAAAGCTTAAACTACAGGTTTTAGAAATCTGAGTACACACTCTGTTGGCATGATTCCATGCTAACACAGACACTCCATGCTCCTCTACTGGCTTCGGTTCTTCACTGACAAAGGAGAATAACAAAAAGATATTTGGCAATATAATATATCTCCACATGATATTTTCCTTTACTGAAATAATAAAAGAAAAGCTGTGGGAAGGAGGGGGAAAGGGTAGTGGGGACAAGAAGAGAAAAATCCTAAAATGTGTAAAATCCCCACAAAGTTATTTGCCAGGAGGCAAATAGGTTTGGGTAAATGGGCAGAGGGGAAGAAAGAGGAGGAGACAGTTAAGCCAATGTGTTGTGCCATTCTAAGCATGCAAATAAAAGTCATTACCAAAAAAAAAAAACCCAAAACCAAAAACACCAAACCAAAAAAACCCCTGAAATAATACCACCCACCTGCCCACCACAGTGATATCTTGTGTCAAAAAGAAATACATAACGTTCCCTACTTCTCAGCAGGCAACAGCAGCCACTGTTATTGAAGGAAAGCTCAATAGTGTTTAACCAGTCTCCTCCTGCAGTGTGGCTGGCAGCTACAGTGCTAGTGGGGCAGAAAGCTGGCAAGAACAGGGCAAAAGTGTCTGAGTACATTGACTGTGAGTCTTGACCCAGTTCCTTCATATCAGTAAGCCCTAGGCTACCAGACATGCTTTTGTGACAGAATTCATCAGTCAAAGCTGGGAATTAGACCTAGAGTCACCTAGTCTATTAAACCCTTCTGTCCTGCAGCCACACTCAAGATAACATCCCGGTCCATACAGCACCTAATAGCAGTAACGTGTCCAGCTCTTGAGGGGTGGAGACCTACTTAGTGTAAAGGACTCCCTAGCTTTACTCCTTCTTGTAATTGACTTTCCTATTGCTCATTTTAACATGCCTATATACTATCCCAAGTCCTTGATCAGTATTTCTGTGTCTGGACATGAGGTGTTGTAGAGGGTTAACCTCAGTAGGCAGCTGAGCTTCACACAGCTGCTCACTCACTTCGTCCCAAGAGAGGAGCAGCAAATCAGAAGGGTAAAAGAAAGAAGACTCATGGGATGAGATAAGGGCAGTTTAACAGGTGAAGCAAAGATACACACAGAAGCAAAACAACAACAAAAAAAACCACCCAGAATTTATTCACTGTTTCCCATTGGCATGCAGATATCAAGGCACTGTCCTAGAAAGCAGCATCTCAGCACATATAACAACAAGTTGGGGGAAAAAATGACATAACCCCTAATATCCCTCCTCATTACCCCAAGTTTTTATTGCTAAGACAATGTTACACAGCCTGGAGTATCCCTGTGGCCAGCCCAAGTCAGCTATCGTGGCTGTGTTCCCTCTCAACTTCTTGTGCACCTGCAGCTTACTTGCTGGCAGGGCAGCATGAGAAACAGAGAAGGGCTTGATGCTGTGTAAGTGCTGCTCAGTAATAGCTGAACACGCATCTTGCTCATGCCCATATCAAGCATACACGGATGTATGGAAGGGTTCACTTTCCTGTTACAAGTGGTCATCATTGTCACTTACAGTTTATCTGAGTATTAGCCTTTTGCAGAAGGAGAATTTCTGCACAGAGGAGATCAAGGTAGCATAGGAAGGGCACATGTCTAGCAATGTCTAGCAATGGCACAAAGTAATGGGAACCATGAAACCAGTAGAGATGGAAAGGCTCTAAAGAACTAAGAAACCTTAAGGGTGCCAGAAGGTTGTTTCTACAAATAACTCTTGGAAATGTGTATTGAAGAGGACAGGTTCTCCTCTTGTGTTGAAGATTTTTCTCAATGGCAATGACACCAGAACCGCGTGGAGGATAGTTTTATTTTAACAATAAGGCACTGATGTGTAAGGGCATGCACTCCAGCAAACCCAGAACAGAAAAGCTAGGAAAAGAGCAGCCCAGATGTGAAAGGAGGAATAAATCAATCCCTCCAAAGCTGATAAGAAAGCAGGGAAAGACATTCAGTAGGTGACTGCTTCTTCTCCCACACACCTGGCAGGAAACTTATATCCACATACACTAACATTTTTTTCTACTGGTTTCTTCCATTGCAATGATCTTTTCCCCATATGTATTTATTATTGGTAGGTTAATTTAGTCTGAGACTAAATTTAGTCCTTTAGTGGAGGAGGATGTTGCAACTACAACATGCAGCAACTATTTTCTTAATTAACTTCCCAATGTTGCAAACCACATGGCAAAAAAAAAAAAAATCATGTCAGACTCCCTAAAATTATCACTTCTACTAATTTAGGGTTCTTATTTGTAGCCTGTGTTTCACTTCTTCAGGGAGTCATATTGTCAACTGTTACATCAAAAAGTTTATATTAATTTTTTAAAAAAGCATACAGGACTGTTAAACATTTATGTGACTGAAACCAAAATATCAAGATCATTGCCAAAATATTGTGAAAAACACTAAAATTTATATGACTTTCTGTTGTTCATGATACACAAATACAATCCAAAAATCAGAGCCTTGGATTCTCCTTCCTCTGTTTTCTTCTTGGAATCTGCTTTTTACCATCCATCTTTACATGGCTATTTAATTCTACTATTTCTAGATTTTAGCCTACAAATTAATTAATTGGTGTTGTACATGTCTTCTGTTTAAATGAAGGAGTGAAAACATACAGCAGTAGCACTAAGCATTTCATACGCACTTACTGCTGTTTTCCTTATCTGCTCAGGTCCTTTGGTGGGGGCTGAAGCGTGGGCAGTATTTGTTATTTTCGTTCTCCCTTGTTGTACTATATTTACTTAAACTCTAAAACCTTAGGGCACTTTACTCACTTTGTAATGGCTCTGCAAGGCCCGATGGGTGGTTCTTGAAAAACTCAATGTAGGATCAGGGATCAAATAATAAATCCCCTTGAGTAACAATCTGGAAGTGTCTGCAAAAGGCCATACATCTCTGTAGCACTATTGTGATAATAATAAAACCACTGCTTAGAGGAGGAAAGGGAAGTGTGAGCTATCTCTTTAAAGCAGCTAATCTCACAGTCTCAAAAAAAGGCTAAGTAAGGATACAGGTTAAAAAAAAAAAAAAGATTTAAAAAATCAACCAACCAAACAGTAAATGTCACAGCGATATTTCTTGGAAGAGTCATGTAAGTGTTATTTATTGTGCCAAATACATTTCCAAAGTAGATGTCTTCCGCAGTCTATTTTACTCAGCCACATCAAAATAAAATAGTTGCAGTTTCAGCCTTCTAGGCAGTATTACCATTCACAGGTCTCTGTAAGGCCAGTTCAGCCCAGCATGAGAAGAGCAATTCAGCTTGTTTCCCTGTGCTGTCTTTCAGCCTTCTCTCAGCTATACAACATGCCTAGTCTATTGCAAAGCATCGCTGCTTGGGGCACTAAGAACTAGCCCTTATATGGGGCATCCTGACCTACACCTTTAGGCACAGACCTCTCCAAAATATTTATCACCCTGGACTCTCCTATGAGAGGCACTCAGGCTTGCTCTACCCTTGTCTTTGGTATTGCCATCTCTGCTACTTGTAGGCAAGCTTTGGAGAGCTCAGGCTTTGGGTTCAGGCCCATAAGCTTTGGAATCAAGTGTAGAAGTTTTTCAAAACAACATGAAACTTCAAATAAGTGTGATTTGTTTATCTGACAAAAGATGTGACAGACAGCTACCAGATTCATTTCACTGCAGTGCTTCCTTTTACCCATTATATATTTATATATTTAGACTGTGTAGATCTTAGGACAGAGATTTGCACAATTTGGACATTTTTACAGGGCCCTGAGAGTTACTAGACTTGAGTGACAGATAAGTCTGAAGAATTTTTCAGTAAAAACCCTGTTTCTGTAGGGAAATTTTCTAGGTGATCATTTTGAAAGGTACACAGGTCTACAACTTGCCTTCAGTAAAGCCTGAACAAAAAACCCGAGCCAAGCTGATGCAAAAAACACTTTGATTTTTTTTCAAGTAGAATCAGCTGTTCAGTTTTAGATGAGTTCAACATTAGTCTACATTTGTTTGAACGCGCTGCCTCTGTGATGAATGACCTTAGCCACCTTAGGGTCCTGTTTCTCCTCTGCTGCCCAGACATCTTGCACAAACATCTTCTATTCCCCTTGCCTCCTGAGCAAGATAAAAGGGAGATGGGGCACCTCCCAGGAGCTGAGGTCTAACTACAGAGCACCACTGCACAGAGCCGAGAGTACTCAATCAGCTGAATACCAAACCCTTGATATTTTACATTTACATTTCAAATTTGGACAAGAGTTAAAAAATAAAAATAAAACCCCAAAACTAGTCTCTTCCCAGGAGAGCAAGTCAATTTACAAATAGTTCTATTTAATAGTAATGAGTTGCTAGAGTGCATCCAGAGAAGGGCAACAAAGCTGGTGAGGGGTCTGGAGCACAAGTCTTATAAGGAGCAGCTGAGAGAACTGGGATTGTTTAGTCTGGAGAAGAGGATGCTGAGGAGAGACCTCATTGCTCTCTACAACTACCTGAAAGGAGGTTGTAGGGAGGCAGGTGTTGGTCTCTTCTCCTAAATACATTATGATAGGACAAGAGGAAATGGCCTCAAGTTGCAGCCTCAAAGAACGTGTAGACATGGCACTTCAGGACATGGTTTAGTACGCATGGTGGTGTTAGGTTGACGGCTGACTTGATGACCTTGGAGGTCTCTTCCAACCTTAAGATTCTATGATTTTGTGATGAAGCGACCGGATCTCACTTACCAGCACATGTTACTGCCACATATGCCATTAACACGTTACAGTCTCTCAAGTTCTGAAGTTTGCCTTCTTGACTGAAATCCAGTTCCAACACATATCTACAACTGATTAACCTTTGACATTAAAATCAGACAGCACCACCAATAACAGAAAGAAGTTCATTTGTCCACAACTAAGAAGTTTCAAGACATGTTGCGTTCTCAAGATCCTGAGCTGAAATGTGCACCATTCAATAATCCTTTAATCTGAATAAAGGTCTTCATGGCCAGCGTCGGCATGCAGGCAGGGACTGTTACAGCACCAGAGAGCACCACTGCACAGGGAAGCTGTGTTTTGGTTGGGGTTTGTTTGTTTGTTTGGTTTTTTTTTAACACATCAACAGAACTGCTTTTATCTACACAGTTGAGAAACAATGGAGAAGCTGTTATGCCAGGTCTGTTTTCCTCCCTAGGGGTGACGTGGACAATAACTTCCTCCTGCAGACGATAGAGGAGCCGACAAGGAGGGGTGCCATGCTCAACCTTGTGCTCACCAACAGGGAGGGGCTGGTGGGGGATGTGAAACTGAAGGACAGCCTTGGCTGCAGTGACCATAACACAGTGGAGCTCAAGATCCACGGGGCAGCGAGGAAACTACATGGCAAGCTCTCAGCCCTAGACTTCAAGAAGGTGGACTTCGGCCTCTTCAGAGACCTGATGGGCAAAGTGCCATGGGAGGTGGCCCTGGAGGGAAGAGGGGCCCAGGAAAGTTGGTCCACATTCAAGGAGCACCTCCTCCAAGCTCAGCAGAGGTGCATCCCAATGAAGAACAAGTCAGGCAAAAAGGCCAGGAGGCCCGCGTGGATGAGCAAGGAGCTCCTGGACCAACTGAAAGTGAAGAAGAAAGCCTACAGAGGGTGGAAGCGGAGGCAGGTAGCCTGGGAGGAATACAGAGAGGCTGCACGACTGGCCACGGATCGGGTGAGGAAGACTAAAGCCCTGACGGAATTGAATCTGGCCAGGGATATAAGAAGCAACAAGAAAAGCTTCTACAGGTATGTAGGGGACAAAAGAAAGTCCAAGGAGAATGTAGGCCCCCTCCGGAAGGAAACCGGTGTCCTGGTTACCCGGGACGTGGAGAAGGCTGAGATACTCAATGACTTTTTTGCCTCAGTCTTCACCGATAAGGGCTCTTGTCTCGCCACCCAAGCTGTAGAAGGCACAAGCAGGGACTGCGAAGATGAAGAACCGCCCACTGTACTCAAAGAGCAGGTTCAGGACCATCTGAGGAACCTGAAGGTGCACAAGTCCATGGGGCCTGATGAGATCCATCCGCGCGTCCTGAGGGAACTGGCGGATGAAGTTGCCAAGCCACTGGCCATCATATTTGAGAAATCGTGGCAGTCAGGTGAGGTCTCCAATGACTGGAAGAGAGAGAACATAACCCCCATTTTTAAAAAGCGGAACAAGGAAGACCCAGGCAACTACAGGCCGGTCAGCCTCACCTCTGTGCCTGGCAAGGTGATGGAGCAGATTCTCCTGGAAACCATGCTAAGGCACATGGAGAGCAAGGAGGTGGTTGGTGACAGTCAACACGGCTTCACCAAGGGCAGATCCTGCCTGACCAGTTTGGTGGCCTTCTATGACGGGGTGACAGCATCGGTGGACAAGGGACGAGCAACAGGTATCATCTACCTGGACTTGTGCAAAGCTTTTGACACTGTCCCGCACGACATCCTTCTCTCTAGAGAGGCCTGGGTTTGATGGATGGACCACTCGGTGGATAAGGAGCTGGCTGGATAGCTGCACTCAGAGAGTGGTGGTCAATGGCTCGATGTCCAGGTGGAGACCTGTCACGAGTGGCGTCCCTCAGGGGCCCGTGTTGGGCCCGGCCCTGTTCAACATCTTTGTCGGCGACATGGACAGTGGGATAGAGTGCACCCTCAGCAAGTTCGCGGATGACACCAAGCTGCGTGGTGCCGTCGACACGCTGGAAGGGAGGGATGCCATCCAGAGGGACCTGGACAGGCTGGGGAGGTGGGCCCGTGCCAACCTCATGAAGTTCAACCAGGCCAAGTCCTGCACCTGGGTCGTGGCAATCCCAGGCACAAATACAGGCTGGGTGGAGAATGGATGGAGAGCAGCCCTGAGGAGAAGGACTTGGGGGTGCTGGTGGATGAGAAGCTCAACATGAGCTGGCAAGGCACCCTTGCGGCCCAGAAGGCCAACTGCATCCTGGGCTGCATCAAGAGGAGCATGGCCAGCAGGTCGAGGGAGGTGATTCTCCCCCTCTACTCTGCCCTGGTGAGACCCCACCTGGAGTACTGTGTCCAGTTCTGGAGCCCCCAACATAAGAAGGACATGGACCAGCTG
>JAAGAY010145720.1:0-23515 GCA_011801015.1 Ardeotis arabs
GGCCATCAAATTACAGTTATCCCTTAAGGGTTTTTTTTTTTTTTTTGACTTCTCATCTTTCTAGGGGCAGACATAATTTTGCTCTAAATATAGAGGAATCATTTTCCTTAACCACTGAAACACACAGTAAGATTTTAGTTCAGGGTATGATGTGAAGGGTACGTTACACAAATGCTTCAGGACTTATTTCAAGGTGTTAATTTAGCTCTGAAACCCTCTACGTAGCCTGTGGCCTGTTTTTGTGAGAGGCTGGCCGTAGCGCAATGGCTGAGATCAGGCAGGGCACTCGAGCAGATGGACCTGCCGGCATTGCTTCCCAGGCGGAGGGATGCACGCGGGGACTTGCTTCACTTCACCACGAAGCTGAACTGCACCCCAAGGGCCATATTTTCTGTAGAGCTGATTGGTTTAAGTAGAGGTGGGAAGGAGAGGAGAGGTCTCTTGGGAATCTATGTGTTCAGCGCGTAAGGAGCAAAACCACGCGTGCTGCTAGGTCTGTGTAGGCATCCTGAAACATACTGATGTTTGTGTCTCATAAGTGGAAAAAAGAGACTGACTGTCACCCGCTGGGGAGCACTTTGCACAAATGTCTTCTTCACCTCTGTCATGAGATCTGTGAAATCTGCCCTCTGAGCCTGGGTAGACACCAATATCACCCCTATTTTCCTAATTCCAATCTCTGTTGAGTTATCTAAACTACAAATGCAAGTCTGAAGGTCTTGTCAGTCCTCAACAGGCTCGTCTGCTTTCATCATTATGCTCTGTTTTTCTTCCACGTACAAACCAAACCCTTCAAGAGCTGGAATCTTCTTTTTCTACGTTAGCACAGCACAGAAGAGCCCCAGTCTTGGTTGCTCTTGCAGCTGCCAGTCTCACTAGTCATCACTGAAACATACCAACGTTGCTCAAACAGTTACTTAGCTTCCACTTTATCATTTTAAATAAATTTTTAAAAATTAGTTAAGCACATTATTTTCTTAATTTCTGTAGTAATGGTTTCATTTTCAGCATTTTACCTACTGGCTGGATATACTTATTTACAGAGTATTTCATAGCCAGTTTTACAAGGGCAAAGTCAGTTTACTCTCTGCTTTGCAGCACAGCACACGCTGCGTCTGGAATACAGCAGTTTTTATTTCTTCTCCTCAGTAGTCAAAGGTTAGAGAGAGAAGTTTGTCGGGACAAGTGTCAGGATTAAACAGTAAGTCTCTAGCTATGGTTTTGCTCTGGTTGCCCAAATTCTGTTACCATCTCACATGTCCTTCACCAAGAAATGCAACCTACTGCAGATTCCCTAGTCATTCTCGGAGGAAAGTCACGGGGCGTATCTATTCCGGCTCAGCCTGATCGACTTTAAAGTTTATGATGTACTTGTGTAATATCTATATTAGTAAATTAAACTTGCCTGGGAACCGAGGTCATCTGAGGCCACAGAGCAGCCCGTGTCCATACTATTAAGCTTTCTCGACCTTAAAAACATCATGACTACATATAAACTGACAATTGGGAATTGTTCCTGGCCTGGGCTAACAACCAAATGGAGCTAAGAAATCATCTAGGCGAGTGTTATTTGGCTGGTGCAAAAAGCATGCCAGGGACTGATCAAACTGTTCAGAGCAGAGATAAGCATCTCCCGCAGCCGCAGTACGTTCTTTGACATTTGCTAATTTACTAACCTAGATGGAGCCTTACTTTAACGTGTACACAGCTTGTCACGTTTTGCTTTTTTTTTTCCTTTTTTTCCCTGTTTTTTCTCCTTTGGACACCACTGCCAAATAGGGCAGATGGCTCATCTCAGAAGATACCGCCAGTGCACAGCACACGCTGTGCTAGCTGTGCACTCCACAACTGCGGTACGTTGTGCAAAGCAAAGTGTTGGGGCCTCAAAACTCTTGGAACTCTTGGAAATTAATGACCAAGCATTCTCTGTTAAACATTATTTTTATTCCTCCCATGTTCAACCAGGCCTTCATTTATGTAGAGACAGAGATACTTAGAGCTGCTTTCTAGTGGACTATTTCTGTCTCCTCTGCTTTCATGACTCTTATAAGAACTACAAATAAATGTCTAATTATTATCAGATGTTTTAGAACAATATAAATACTCATCCCCAGAAAATTATCTGAGGAAACATTATTGGCCTTAGCTGTCAGGAGCAAAAGCCAATTTTGTTTTCTTTTGGCAGCAGCTTTATTCTATTACAAGATCAGGCATAGGCATTGCATTGTTTAATATATTTTGAAAGTAGTGATTTAATGACTTGACTTGGTGACTATTTGTTCAATTTGCTTTCTTCCTCCCAACATTCTTGGCTACCTTTGATGAACACAAGTAAATGAATATAAGTTCCCTGAAGTTACACTGATTTGCACAATTAAGGATATTATTTTATATGATATAATATCTGTAAATGAAAAAATATATGATATTTACAAATTTCCATTATGTACTAGCTTTGAGCTCAATTTTGCCCATTACATCTTGGCTTACGGCAAGAGAAGGAGCTCTTGTTGCATTAGGGGAGAACATGTACTGATTCTTCCTTTGTGGTAAGCAGCTTGGTGGAGCACACAGACCTTAAACTCTGTGTGCGAATTATTCAAAGTAGGGATATCCTGTCTCACATGAACAGAAACGCTAATGTTTTGTAGTTCTGTATCTCTGAAGAGTCTCTGAAGTAATTTCACAAAAAGATGATAATACACTGCACCTTGTAACATCCCTGCAAGGTAGGAAGTTACATTATACCTAAAATACCGCTCAGGAAACCAAGTTAATCACCAGGGTAATAGCTGAAGTAGGACTATATTTGACATCAAATGCTTAAATTTAATGAAAGCAACCAGAGAGAAAGTCTGTTAATTTTGGGGAGGACAAAAGTGATGTACCATGTGTGAACTGATGGTGGTGTTTCTAATTCCTAGAACTTTCCTAGTTTTATAGAAAAGATGATTTTTCCCAAATGCTTGTGGAGCTAAAGAAATTGATAGAACTCATGACCACAGGAATGAGTTTTTTCCAAGTTTTTTTTTCATGTTTTAAGATTTTATATGGTTAGAATGCGGGCTGCTTTGTTGGAACAAAGACAGGTAGCACGAGAGAAACAGAAGATCTGAAGGACCATCCCAAACACAATTTTTAAGGTGGAAAAGTAGCTTGGTTAAATACTCTCTGATTGAAAATTCCATCCCTTTGATTTGAACAAGCCAAAAATCATCCTCAAAAGAGGAAAGGAAGGGCAATTGGTATGATTTTGATGTGAAAAAGGGTCAAGCATTCCAGTTGATAACAGTCACCCTAAATGCTGCAGCCATCGTTTATCAAACTGAGTTCCATCCTGAGAACCGAAATTCATGGTGACAGCTTTAGAGCTTTTTTTTTCCTGAGAAAACAACTACGCAAAGGAAGCAAATAAAAAGGGAGGTAAAAAAAGATGGAATATATATGTATTTTATATGCATGTTGGTTATTCTTAACCACCCATTCCAAATACTAATTTATCAAATTTGGTGCCATTCTGGTCTCAGGGAAAATCTTTATTATTTGAATTTTCTGGCAAAAATAAGTTTTCCATGATGTGAGCACTTCTTCAACTTTTAATTAACTTGAGTGAAAATCTTTCTGCTGAGAATTAATGGAAAGAACACTTACATTTCATGAGACAGAATGTGAGCATCCTTAAGAGGTATCCTCACCTCAGGTATCAGATTTTGTACACACAATTGACTAACATTACAGAAGATACTTTGCTTATTCTGGGTATATAGACATCATTTTTGGCAGCTAACCATACAACCTACACATGGGAGTGAGGAATGAACACATCCAAATGATCTCTTTTAGGAGCAAGTAGTTGCCTATGCAAATTCAGATGCTTCTTCAGACCCGGGAAAATCTCTGGTTTGCTACTTTCTCTCCCACAGACATTTCGAAGAAGGGATAAATATAACCTCCAAACCTCCACATTCTTTTTATCGGCTTTATAAATGCAATATTAAACGACCAAGTATTCTCCCCTTGTATGTCTTGTGCAAACAAAATAGCACATGCAGAGTTATTTCTCTTAGATATCTGGCAAGGCATATGACTGATGGTTAGAAATTTCGACTTGGTTAAAACAAAATTTAGCTTATGTTAAAGCATTAAAGAAATGCTGATGAGGTCAAAGCAAATTCTCTGATAAAGCTGTAAAATCACCCCAACACACAAACATGTCTGAATCCTACCATTAGGCTCTCATGCAGTCTGTTTCTCTGCAGCGAGCAAATAGCTGTAACCCTTCAGTGCTGCAACTGAGTTTAGCAGAGGCGCTTGAGAACTGAAGCGACACGCACAGAACGCACTAATTACTATATATAAAGGAATTTCAGTTCTACATCGTTTTTTCTATATCACCACAAAAAGTGTTCTGTGGGTTTGCTAGCCTGTCCACAAAGAAAGATTTCCATCGTTATTTTTTAGAAATAATTTGGGCAAGTGGTGTGGTAAAACAGTTCTGTAAATCAACTGAATATAATGTATATATGTATATTTCACTTCCTTCTGTAGGTTTCACCTATAGTAGGCTTTGTCTGTGTCTCAGAGGTAGAGACTTGGAAGAAAAATACATCGTGTGAAATTTTCTGACCACAGTGTTTAGTTATATATCGAGCTATTAAAGCCCGTTTCCAGCTGAAATACTTTCCTTAATAAGCCAGAACTGAAAGGGTTATGGTTTGTTACTGCAGCAGTTATCAGCAGACAGCCATCGAACCTTTGGTACTTACAGGTATTTTATGGCTCTTGATCATATTATCAAATTCTTCATTAATTTTTTTGTATTTTTCTTCAGTGCGTGGGGTGAGAGCGTAAGAGGAGTCAGGATCGGGGCTTTCACAACCTTTGTTTTCTTTCTTGTTCAATGCCTGCCAGGTTCAGAGAAATATCAAAAAGTAAAAAAAATGAAAGGGAGCTCAGAGTACTTACACATAATCTTTGCCTGCTGATCATTAGATCAATATCTTCATTAATTTTTCTGTACTTGTCCTCAGACTCAGGGCTGTGACCTACTGAATCGTCTGCATCGGGGTCTGGACTGTCACAGCCATTAAGTCCTTTCTTTCTCAACGTCTGAAATACATAATTTGGAAAGTTCAATCCTTGACACAGGCTGCAAGAAAGACTCAGCAGTGTTACAGTTACACAAACTGCCTGGCACTGAAAGGTTTTACATTATGCTTTAGGGAAAGAACGTGACTAGAGATCCACCACGCCAATGCTCCGGGTCTCCAATTACGAGTGGCAAGAGAGGACCATCAGACTTCTTTCTTCTGAAATGGAACCAGTCAATAAAGAACAAGGCTGGCAATCCAGCAAAGTGCCTGTGCTCCCCCTCCCACCATATCCCACAGCATTAAGGGGTTAAGATACCCACGCAGAACGCAATTTATTTTAACATATTTATCCATCTGAAATGAATGAGCATTAAAAGCAAAGGACGCATACAGTTTACAGCGGAACATCCTAGTGTTTTCCTTTTCTTTAAAGAAAGATTCAGGAGGAAGAAATGAAAAAAAAAAAAAACCTGCAACAAATTTAGGAATTCATGTTCTTCACAGAAGAATAGTAGCTAAATTGAATTCTTCCTTTGAATTGGACATAAGGGATGACATGAACAATGCCCTGCCATTCCTAAGTGTGTGATTTTGATGGAACAAGGGGGAGGACACACTTGCTAATGTGGCTGTGAACTACCGATTAAGAGCTTCTAGACATGGTGTTTACTTTTTATCGACACTGGTTACAGTGCTACAAATGCACAGCGCTGAAGCTTAATGTACAGGAAAAAGCACTGCTAAAACAGATGCTTAGTGAAAAGTCAAAACAGATGAATTTCAGGTTCAGCAGCTCAAGTCAACCCTCACAACCATGATCATCGTCACCAAGATAAATAACGGAGGTGAAAAAGCTTAAAAACAGAGTGAAATCAGTAGCTAATAATCCAGAATTTTTGCCGGGCCTCAAATAGGTTTTAACTGATCTACCTCGACAGATCACCAAAGAACAGTCATGGGCTTTGTTAAGGTAAAAGAATGAGAGAAGCAAGCCTTTGCGGACTCTCCAAGTACAAGCAATAGTACACAAAGTCAGTATTTGTAAGGTTTCTCAAATTTAGCTTCAGGAATGTCTCAGTCAAAAACTCTTCGAAGAGTCATTTGGGTGTCTACAAACTTTATTAGACAGCTTGTACTTAATTCTGAGTTGAAACCTGGCTAAACAATATCAGTTACAACGTATAGATCACATGGCACTCTTGTGTTAGTAACTGGCTGTGCTTGTGCTGTGTGCTAGTGTGGGATGCTCTGATTTCTTTTTGCCTTCTCAGAATGGCTGCCTCTCATCTGACCTTTTTGCTTCTTCTGGAAAAGTACATTTCCTCATTATTTTCTTTACAGCCATGGCCAGTTTACTGTCCTTAAAGCCCTCAAGCATTATAATGTCCTACGATTTTCTGTATTTTTCTGTATATTAATCAAAAATTAGACTTCATTTTCTGCATTTTACCTTAGACTCAAGAAGCTATACAGTTGTTCTCCCTGTGGATACCCACCCCCTGAACCTCACATTTTCACCAAGTCAGCAAAGTGATGGTGATCCACCCTGAGAGAGCTGAGCCTTCCAAACTCATGTTGTGGACCTCCGAAACAGACTTAGGCAGCTGTGGAAGGCTGGCTCAGTGTAGATCTTTATTTTCAAAATTCTTATCTATAAAGACTTCACATCTAATCCCACGAGGTGCTGCTGACACACAGACAAAATTATTAATCGATTGGAATCAAACCTTAAGAAGCTCAAGCCACCTGAATGATTCCCTACATTTCTTCTTCACTCCCTCTTCTCTCTCTTTTATGTTTAAAATGTTAAATAGCAGAAGAGACATAATAATGTATGATTTCTATTTCTCCTAGCTTGAAACAAACCAATTATAAAGAAGGTTTTGCCATGAGCTGTTGTTTGATAGATTTAATAGATACAATATGATATACTAGAAGCAAAATTTCTTTTACAACTGAATAACTAATCTCAACGAAAAATCTTCTCTTCACAAAAGTACAAAACAGTTGCCCTTTGAATAGATAAAATATTCAGTTTCCAAGATCCATTGGATCAAGCTGTCCAGACGTGGACAGATCAGCACCCTTGGGACCTTTTCCTGAGCTCGTCTGAGTCCCTGATGGAGTCCTGCTGATTCACATGGAGTCTCTGAGGAACGGCGCTGATGTGAACAGGACTGGATGGCATCCTCAATGCCAAGCTTTGGGATGACAGTCCAGCTCCTCTATTTACAAATGGCAATGACCTTTTTTTTTTCCCAGAGGTCAAGACAGCTGCAGCTGAATGGGCATAGGTGATGGGAGGGAGCTGCACAATCGTTATCCTACCAGACAATCCAGATGAAAAGCAATATGAAAAGACCAGAGGGGGAATGTTTTGCAGCCTTTTTGAATCTTTTCCTCTCCCATCATTCCCAGATCCTTGTCTGCTGCATTCACAAGACCGTGCCTGGGTGAAGTAAGATGCACCTTGTCCTCAGCACACTCCCAATCCCCTAAAGCTCTGTGACTGTCTCCTTAGCACTCATGTGAAGCAGCCACCTCTGTGGTTTGTAGAGGTTCAGGAATGCACTGCCATCTTTCGATGTTCAGAGGAGGAAAGGCAATGTAACCTAATGAACGTCTTGCAGCAGTCTCCAAAAAGAGACCATATTCCATCCCAAGATACTAATGTTTTTATTTTCATATGTATTAATTTTTATTTTCATAACCTTAGAAAGCAGGTTGCTGCCACACCAGGTGGAGAAGAAGCAATCTCTACTTTCACCAGAAAAGCCAAAGACCAAATTCAGTAAAATCATGTTGGTATTCTACTCAAAATTAACTTTAGCCCTAAAGAGTAGAGGCAAACCTTTGCCTTGCAAAACCCATCAATCCAGTGTGTCTGGCTAGCACCTTGGCTGACACGACTAATCAAGCTCACTGATGCAGTGCACTTCTTCCTTGCCCACCCCTCCAGCAAAAAAAAACCCCAAACAACCTAGTAAAAGAACATGCTTCAGTGAGTTGGGGTAAGGTCAGGCAACAGAAATTTCCACAAGTGTGCTGCAGTCAGAGGCACAGGTCCTGGCTTTGTGAGTGCTGGAGCTAATGCCTGGTTCCCTAAGAATGGTATTTTGGGGTAAAGTGCAATATCCAGAGAAGTTTTCCTGTGGCTGGGTCTCTCGGGGCTTCCCTTCCTCCCTACCCATCCTTCCACTGATTCTTTCTCACTTCTGTGTACGAGGACTCATGTTGCAATGCTGCCTTCAGCTGGGAGTCTTTCTGGGAATAATTTCTGGTTCTTTTTCAGCACAGGAAGATATAATTTTAATGAAACTTGTTGGAATTTCTTTGTCTGTGAGACCCCTTCCTTTGCACCAGATTTGCTTGGCAGTGAATAAAAAATGAAGAAGTTATAAGGGAAAAGTCAGCAGAGCAGACTGATAGTCGGCACGGGCATGTGATTGCGCACATTGACATACACAGCCCTTCTCTGGAGAGGCAAGCAGGCTGAAAGTGGCACACTTATCCTCTGCCTGGTATTCAGAACAAATATAATGATCCTGAACATCTTAGCATTATCTCTGGCTTCTCAGCATTCAAGCTGTTCTGTTCTGTTCTGTTCTGGAACAGTTTTCCCTGTTCTTTTTGCGTTGCTTGTTATTCTACTCTCCTCCATGTCATTAGCTACCACGTTGTACCTCTCATAAGGGTCCTTCACTGTGGTGCTTCGACACATCCAGTACCTGTTGGAACAGCACAACTAAAAGTGGCACTGACTGATATCTAACTGATCCGTCCTTATACACAAAGCCTTCTGGACTCCGTGTCCATCCTTCCCCTCTTCTCCTCTGCTCTGTGTCACCTCTGGACATTAGAGAAGAAGGGAGTCCTTAAGAAGACCAACTGGTTTTCAGCAGGCGAGAGTCTCTGACTCAGTCTTGCAGTGATTTAGAATCCATTTTTCTTACCACGTTAATCCGTCACAGCCTCTTGCAAACCCTGGAAAATGGCCAGACCTATCGCATCCTCCTAGAGATTAGCTAGTTTCCAAAGATTTAATGACTATTCAGGGAATCTTTAAGAGGATAAAATTACACAATTGTATACTACATTGCATTCTAGAGAACTCCAAGCCAGATTTCAGTTATTTTTAAAGAAAATAAGCCATTTTTGAACTACGGAAGCCCTACTTCTTCCAAGCAATTAAGCAAGTAATTATATTGGACTCCAATAACCTAAAATCAGCCAAGGCATTTGAAAAACAAAATGGTTAAAGGAAAACAACCTTTGGCTGAAATCTCATATGCTGCAATTTAGCCTAAATCCTGCTCTATAAATCTCGGAGGAGAAGTGCTGACTTAGTGACATACTGGCTGCTGTTAAATGAAGTATAAACAACTATTTACTTTCATTTCATGCAAAATTTATCATCGCTACAGAAGCATCCAGACAAAAGAAAATATGGCACTACCAGCCAGGTCAGATTTTATCAAAGCAGTGAAAATCATCGCAATTCGAAGGCTTTTGAGGAGTAGAAGCCTTTAATTTTCATAATCTTGTCTCTGTTTCTGCAGTATTATTATCTTCTTTTTTGTATTGCTTTAACAGGAAGAGTGGAGAAGGTTAGAAATATTTTTTTTTTTTAATCCTATCCTTTAGTTTGCTCATCTTTGTAGAGGGGTATCTCCTTTCATCTTAGCAGGTTCATCTGCTGTGGAGCTGCTCCCCACTAGGAATTGAGAAGCCACAGATGTTTGGGCTTGGAAATGCTCATAGTATATAGCTGCCGAAACAAAAAGACCAGGTTGGTTGGTAAGTTCCCCAGAAGGTTCAGACCAGCCCACTTTGTCTGTTCCATTTTGCTACCCTCTACAACAAAGACCTAACTATTGCAAGGTTAATCACTGTCTTCATTTGTGTGATGAAAAGTGCGATCTCACTGGCTCTTCATCTGTAATCAAAATTTACAGTATGGAAAAAATTCAGAATTAAAAGTCTACTTCTACAAATTTTCCCATCGGTCATGTTGTCTAGAAGCCACCACAACGATCTCTAACTGATAACCCCGCTAGCGACCATGACAATCCATAGAGTTGTAATTTGGTAAATTATATTCCACTGTCAGAAGACAAAAACCACAAGTGCCCTCCATTTTCCACTATCACTTTCTTTCCTGTATCTGGATGGGATAAATCTTTTAGCCGCAAATGAAAAATGGTTTGGCGTCTTTTTTGCTCACTGGAGCCACATATCTGTGTGGCAAGGCAGACAATAGACAATTACAAAGGAATGATATGCTATTGTGTTCAACTGCTTCATTATTTATAGCCATTCCAAGGAATCCGGCCAAATTTATGGAGGCCCCCCCCAAAAAAAGCTGAAAATATTTAAATCATGGGCCCAGTTCATTTAAGCACCACTTTGCTCTCTGTGCAACAGAAACATTAAAGTTAGAAAGTGTTGAGTGAAGATAGCCTGCACTCGTCTCTTGCACACTTATATAATGATGAAATTTTATGATGAAATTGCACGACACAATGTATGGTGCAATCAAGTAATGAAAGATTCTAGTGAGATGAAAAACACAAAGAGGAAGAGATAGGTTGCTATGGGAACCGTCCATCTGAATTCCCTGACTTCTGTGTAACGAAAATCTCAAATTTTATGTTCCATTAATGTAGAGTTCTTAGATTTTTACATTTAATAATGAACATAAACTAGTATGCTGGTACTAATGTACTTTAATTGCATGTTTAGGAGAATCAGATAAAACATTATTACACTTACTGTTATCTTACAAGCTCCAGACAAAAAAAAAAATGTATACCAGTAACACAGAAAAATGGAACATTTCTTACTTCTTTTGTATAAATCATAAAATGCTTTTGTGGTTTATACTCTTTTTGAAATAAGCTACAGGGCTTATATAATAGCTGAACTTCTATAACCACATGTTAACCTTTTTGTCACTATTTTATTTTTTCGCCAAAGTTTCAAAGAAATTCAATTTCCATTGTCTGGTCCCATATGTCTGCCTTCTTCAAACGAATACACATAAGTGTGCTCTTCACAACAATACGCCAAACCCTCCGCTTGCATTTGCCTCTCGTTTTTGCATGCCAAGTGATTATTCTCTCCTCCCTTCAAGTACCTTCTCTAATCACACCTCTTGTGAAATCAAACAATGCCGGCACCCTTTGCCAGTAACATCTGCTTCTCTTTGCTTACAAATGATGGACCAGCGCGTTGTGAATGTTGAGACGTGCGTGCTGCAGGCTTGTCAGGACACCCAGTTTCTACCTGCTTACAGAGCTCAGTCTCCTCTTCCACTCACGCTCTTGATGTGAGCCAAGGTGTATCTACAATATTTTGTAATACCTGTATAAAACCAAATAAATCCATGGTTTTTTTTTTTTTGAAGAGGCAGTGGGACAGTGGGTTTTTTACTTCTTTCCTCCCCGTAGCTGTGCGATGTAGCTGTTGTAAGGCAGCGTAGCCCTGAGTTGGGGTGATGCATGGCTGTCCGGGGATGCAGCCGGTTCGCTCCGACCTTGCAGTCCGTATCAGACCAGCCAGTCTCACCGCCTCTCCCGCTGCCTCCCTGCAGCACATCTCCTGTGCCCGTGTGAGAAAGGACACCTTGCCATCTGGCTGCTGTGCCATCCCGGGTCATCCCTCCGGAGAGACAGCAGGAGTGGAGACCGGGAGACGGCAGAGGTTTGCTCTCTAAAAGAAACCAAGCACAATCCCCTTCTTTAACATTCAATCTTACCCACTTGCCAGGGCTTTTCTATTTAGCATTGACTTCAGTCGCACAGGGCAACTTTGGCTTTATAAGGATAAACAGAAGAAGGATATGTCAGATTCAGAGATCTCATCGCAGCTAATCTAAACCATGTATCACTCTGGACTTTCTCAGAAAGAAACCAAAGCAAATCACATGAAGACTCCAACGTTAAAGCTTTGTATTAAAATTTCTGTCAATGTATGCAACTAAGCTTACACCCTCCTGTGTTCACAGTTATTTAATGGGACATGCAAAGGACTTCTGTCAATCACTCCACTTGTAAACTGTTTTTTTAAAAAGAATTCAGATCTGAATAATTCCCAAGCTTCTAAGTAAGGCTATTTCCTCATCCTTCAGGATTTTCCCATCTGTCATCATGGCGCAAAAGGTCTGAAAACCCCACAAATCCCCCTGGGCAGCTGACGTAGGATTCCTACGCCAACCCTTAACGGAGAGGATCACGTTTCCCTGGCCTTGACAGAGGAGACGGGCGGCAGCACCCGCCGAGCCCAGCCGCCCGGGAATCCATGGGGAGGGGGGAGCAGAGCATCAAGTGACCGGCGACGTTGGCCGGCGCGATGGGACTGCATCCCGGCGGGGAGCGGGTCCCCAGCCCGGCGGCAGCAATGCCATGCATCCCCGCCATCCACACCTGTCAGCGCTGGCACCTGCTGCCCCATGGCCATAGATGGCTGTCCCCGGGACCATGGCGCTGATTGGGGACGCTCCGCTCCCGGCCCTGGCGGACGACAGCTCGGGGTTGGGGTTTTTTTGGGGGTTGGTTTTTTTTTTTTTTCTTTCTTCACTCACGCTGCTGCTACACTTCTTGGCTCTTCTGTGGTCGCAGCCAACAAGAACGCAGCATTTGTGCTTTACAGATATATATACATAAATTCATGCATATATAGATCTATACATCTGTTTATATATACGCATACACACACTCTATGAGATCACTTCTGAGCACCTTTTTGTTCAAATCCAGAAGGGTTTTTCACAAGTCTTCACGGATAAGCACAACCAGCCTCCGTTTGCTGTGATGCTGTACAATACCAGTTTAATATTGCCAGTGTGTTGGATTAGTGAAGGTAAAAAAAGAGAGGTGCTTTTCCAGACAAAATTGGTGTTTCTGAAATAATGAATTCATGTGAGAGATTAATTGGAGGTGATAAGATTAGTGACATAAAAGCAATGCTGACCTAGTTGTGATTACAGCTTCTGACAAAATCACCTCAACAGATATGTAAGATTTAAAAAGAAAATAAAAAAACAGCCTTGGAGAAACAAAATTCCTTTTAAACATTAATAGAAATTTACTCTGAAATGCACCCTTTATAGCAAAAGAGTGTGTTAAAATGAAGCTTCTGTGCAGCTGTTTTTTAAACCTGCACTTAGAAAAGACAGTTAAATTCTGCTCTGTTGTGTCAGAAAAACCTGACAGTGTTTGAGAGACTGCCTGTCAGTGCTTCACGCACAAAATCAGCAGATTATTTACTTGGATTGGAGATATTCTCAGGATATTTGTGTTTTAGGGAGGGAATAGCGATCACTCCTTCTTGAGCATCTTGGTGATTATAATCTCTTACCGAGGGTCCAAAGGCCTGTCACAAGCACTGTTTTCAGGTAATGGAAATACAGAAGATGCAGAAAAGGGCAGAAAACTTCAGCTTGCTCTCAGCATCACTTTTACGCATGCTACCCTGCCTAAAACACGTGCCTCCTCCTGCAGAATGAAGGTTAGCACCACAGCCTGGTGACAAATACCTCGTTTTCCACCCTCTGTCTTCAAAAGTGGATTTACAGAAAACAGACTTCCACCATTTCTCAATGCTCAGTATTTGTGGAATGACACCAGCCCATTATACCTGTTACTGATTTTTCAAACCAGTGAAAGTCTATAAAGTATTTAAAAGGCCAGGTTTTCTCTTTCTTTATCGAGCATATTTAAAATAGAAGACGACACTGGTGAGACACAGTGTCTTTGATTTGTACTAGGTTTTGTTGCCAGACACAGAAAGCATATGAATGGAAAAACAAACTTTACAGTAGTTCAGCAGAACCATGTCAGCTTCTTTAGGGAATATGAGGCCACTTAAAAATAAACACTGTAATCATCAACAGGTTGTTATTTCCCTGCTTCTTTTTATGCTTGTCTATCTATAATCCTTCTCCACTGACTCCAGCCCTTCCAGATGGAGCACTGCCCTCAACATTTTCATTTGTGTCTAATTTAGTCAGATGTATACACAAATACAAGGCTGAAGTCAGATCTCATTTACACTAGTGTAAATCTGTGGCTGGATTTGGAACAGCTGTAAAGACACCGGTTGGGTTATTCTAGATGTACAGTGGCGTTACCAAGCCCGTTACATCAGTGTTACTATCTCTTCAAACATACAGTATTTGAAATATGCAGGGCTTAATATAAATGACTGCAGAAACAATTAACTATTTCGAAGGCAGCTGGTGTTTTTCCATGATATAAATGGGAACCTTTAATACTAAATGCCATGTTCAAAATACTTGAGAAATGTGATACACAGAGCAACACGTACATTTCACAGAATCTTTTGCCACAAAAACTTATTGCAGAAAGAATGGCTGATAGGAATTCTACCTTGCTTGTATTTCTGAGCATTATCTATGTTCTAAAAGCTCCTAAAGAGAAGCTGAAATTATGTATTTAAGGACTGCTTCACGCTTAACTGAAATGCAGCCATCCTGTGGTGAATATACTGTCAGCTTGCGTAGCTGCGCTAGCCAACGACGTTTTCAGAGCAGAAGTGATACGTACCTCAGACAAACAAAACCGTAACATAGGACGTAAGTTACTTGGGACGGAATTTTTTCCTAGACCATGGGGCAACCAATTTCGCCCTTAACTACGGGGCCTGGGAACCTTTGATGACCACAACATTTTGCTTTTCCATTTCGTCGGCAACGGAGCACCTCCAGCAGCGCTGAACTGGTGCAGCACTGACTCAGCAGTGAAAATGCCACCCACTGAGACACGAACACCACTTCCTTCAGCACCTGGATTTTCTTTGGAGGTCTCCCATAAAAATCTTCAATGTATCAATGCTCCGAACAGGTTTTTTTTGTTGTTTTTTTTTTTTCCCCTGAATTTAAACATTTATTTTACAGCTGATCAAATTACAAAAATGGTTCCAATATGACAATGACCAAATGTTGCTGAATAGCAGTTATTTTTAAAGGAAAAAGAACATTTCCTTTTATTTTTATAGTACCATAATTGTTTTATCCATCAGTAAAAATGCCCAAATCAATATATTTTTTAAAAATGGTGAATTATAATAGAGGTTAGATCTCTGAAACTCTAGCCTCCTGTTTCTTTGCAGGACAGAGGCCTTAAATAGCAACAAAGCAATAACCATCAACTCCCTGTTCTGCTGATAGAGCCAAGTTTTCACCAAGGAGGAAGAGAAGGAAGTCTATCCGCTACGTTTAGGGTGAGCAAGCACTATTTGAGTAGGAAAATTGGCCCATGATTTTAACTGTGAAAACAGATGACTCAAATGATGCAGACTTTCATACTTGGTTTAAGATGGCTTTGTTTTTTTTCTGTTAGACCAACAATTTATATAAGTTCTGTTATTTACCAGAAACATTTGTGCAAATTGTATTCGATCTTTAAACAGCTGCTAAAATCTCTAGACTATGACACGCATTTGTCTGCTTACCAAAATGTCATCTGCTAGAAACAAAGAACTGGGTTTTGTTTTCCCATGGAGAATCCTAGAAGAGTGGCAAGATCCAGCAGAAACTTTGCAAGCTGAAACTTGCCGAGAACGCAATTAAACACTAGCCAAAAAAAAAAAAAAAAAAAAGGAGTGAGAGGAGTGAGAGAGTGCAGTCACGAGTTGTATGGAGGAGCTGGATGAAACTCCAGAACAGCATGATTATCCTAGAAAGCCGGTCATTCAGGCAACTCTGTTTTTCTGAAGCGTAACTTCTTCAAACATCATTCTGCTCCTAGCACTCCACTCTTCCCTTGAGAGGAGTGAGCACTTCTCACCAAAGGAAAGAATCAGAAATGACAGAATTAGCAAAAAGTGGTCAGATTTTGAAACGATGTTTGAGGATTTAGGAAGCTTTCCAGGGAATTCTCAGTTTCCATTACTGCAAATTGTGCCATCATGGAGGCAAAAAATTAGCATATATAAGGTTATCCAAGGGTTAAGCTGCTACTGTACACCCCAAGAAGCTGCAGTTTAACTCCCATTCCTATTACAACTTTCAGGATGTGCTTTGTTAATTCACTTTTCTATAGTTCTCCCTCTATAGAAAGTTGGATGATAGTAACTACCATCGTAACTGGGGTGCTATAAGAAGGAAAAACCCAAGCAAACTGTAATGTACTCAGTAAGGAGTCTAAATTTAATATAGACAGACCCACACATACACCTGCAAAAGCTGGCTTTGCAGCTTTGTTGAGTAGAGGCTAAGCTAGACTAACAACATAATGGTCAGTTCCAGCGCTCTGTTTGAGAAGGAAGAAAACTTGAGAAACAGAGCAACCTCGAGTTCTTATCACTGCTTGAGAAAGCAGAACTGGCAGAGGCAGACTCAAGGTCTAGTCAGAAATTTTGACCAGAACTGAGGACAGAGTTTACAGAGATACTAGAAAAATCATGACTGAGAAGGTAAAATAGAAAAGAAAGGAAAAAAAAAATCTTGATTCAGAAACTAAGAGTCCTTTTCGAAAATTTCAGCTTCTTCCAGAAGCAGCTAAAACAAACTTTAAATGTTAGGGTTTTTCATTGTAAAACTGGATTTCTTTTTTTGGACAAAATTACAGTTTTGTAAAGAAGAATTGATATACTGGCCTGCCAAAGCCCTACTGTCTGAGATCTTCAAACCTTTAATCATATGGTACTCCCATACAGAAAATCCTGTGGGCTACAAAAGAAGTTTCTACTTGGGTAGAAACTCTCCTTCTGCAGGAGAGCTGGACAAATGGAGCAAGGTTTCAGCT
Source organism: Ardeotis arabs (assembly GCA_011801015.1). Lineage (NCBI taxonomy): Eukaryota > Metazoa > Chordata > Aves > Otidiformes > Otididae > Ardeotis > Ardeotis arabs. The sequence continues at coordinate 16,862 of JAAGAY010145720.1, forward strand.
GATTTCACTTCTTACACGACCTGGCAGAAGTGGGCATGAAGGATGCTGTGACCATGTGTGTGACTGTCTCACTTGGTGAAGACTTTATGGGCTCTGACCACCTTTGGTGGCTCTGGCCACTGCAGTATAAACCATCGTGCAGGGCTGTCTGCTCTGCCCTGCCATCAGAGATTACTCACCCCACACCAGAGCCGCGGAGGTGGAGGGGCTGAGGGGTGGGCATGCATTCCCTTCCTCTGACTCTGCTGCGAAGGTGGTAACCTCCAACGGAAGAACGGCAATAAATAGCTTGGGGGTGCTCACATCTCCAGATACCGCAGCTGTTTTCTCAGACAGTCTCACAGAGCCACATTACATATCAGAAAGGGAGCTCTTCTAACTGGGAATCCAAAATCCAGAGCAGCCCAAAGGGCTGTACTTGTTTTACAGGACTGACCTCCTTTGTGATTTATCACTTCACAATGTTTTGCAACATGTACACAGGTAGTTTTGGAACTGTGCTCCTGAGAAAGAGAAAAATCTGAAAATCTGAAAAAAACGTTCAGAAGTCAGTAACATTCTGACTTTTCTTCTAATGAGCTCAGCTTGCGTACAAGGAAAAACCATACTGTATCCCTACCTAATGAGGAACTGAAATCCACAGGTGCACTCTCAGTCCCAAAATCTAGCTGTGCTGAAGCTACTTGGACCAATTACACACTGAACCTGAAACCATTATGCTGAGAGATGGAACAATAGTATTTCCTATCGACATTCTTCTGGCAAGAAAACCAAGCTTATTTACTTATTCCATTATCTTGGGTATCTTCTAAGCCATCTGCAGCCATCAGCCCGCTGCCACAGTAGCAAGAGCTCCTTCCTAAGCTCTGCAGAGCATTTACAATGCAATAAGACAATCAAGAGGAAATGTAAAGAGTATTACATGGAATGATAAGGGAATACTTCAGGTTCTTTAACATTTATTTTATGTTTGAGTATGAAAATTCAATTTTAAAATCAATCAGAAGCTGACTGTGACAAAGAAACCAGAGACTGTGGTAAGGCTGAAGATGAGATTACCTTGTGGCTTTGCCTCTCACTATTCATATATTAAAATAAAAGATCTGGCAAAGAGATCTCGACTGATTTCAACAGGCCCAGGCTTTCACACAGTACTTACAGTAGCAAAAGGGACCAGCAATGTCCTAAATAACCCAAATTTCAGCAAAAATCAGTAATGCTATAAGATCCTTTCCACAAAGAGGCCAGTGGGCATATAAGCAATGGGCATATAAGAATTTCTCCAGCTCAGAAGTGCATAATTTTGTTCCTAGTATCTGCAGAGAGGTTTGCAGTCCTGAGGTTTGCCTGGAGCTTCTCAACAACATGAAACTTTCAAATAAACTGCAGCAAAGCTTACTTGCATTGATTCCGAAGACTGGCAGATTCCTGTTTCTGCCAGGGTTATGGCAGATCACAAGACTCCAGAATAAAATAGCAGTAGCAGGAATGGATGAGAACTTCTTTTATTCCTGCTGCTGAATTGGTCATGGAGATCAGTAGGAAGCAGACTTAATGGCAGAATGTTTAGTCAGCTCTTTTGCTCCATCACTCTCTGTGAAGGAGGAGGTGGAATTAAGAACATTTCTCCCATGAAAAAGACTGTACAGAAGGAGTAGGAGGATTTCTCAGACTCCTTAATGGGACAGGAATGAAAAATGTAGTCTGTAGGAGAGACACGAGAGGTTTCTATAACCCCTGGGGATCCAGTGTTTCACCTTATGTCCAAGCCCAGGAGCATCTTACAGGCTACAGCTGTGAAGCCCTCATGGGCATTAGTGTCAGGTGAGTTTAGTCCTACTAAACAAACTCCTTACTATTGATGCAAGTCAAGTCAGAATTGTCAAATATAGTTATCTATGGGGGTCCTAACAGCTCAAGGGTTCTGCTAATGAAGCTAATTAGGCAGAACCTTCTATAACTGTGAGCATCTGAAAGCTATAAATGAAGACATCTCCGGGACAGAGACACAAAAGCACACCTTTCTAAGCTTCCTTTGGAACAGAGGCATTTTTTGAAGTGATAGGGTAGGAACATGGTCAACAAGGAGTGTTCCCTCTTAGCCACATTGCTTTGAGCTTACACTGAAACCATAAAGAGCGGTCCACACCCTGCTGCAATTCTCTTGCTGCAAAGAAGGGCCTTGTGACAGGAAGGGGCTATGGAACAGATCCAAAAGAGGATTTAGGGACACAGAAAGCTCGATTTGGCAATACTTACTATTTAGGCACCTGACCTCTACAGTGGAATTCACACTGCGTTAGGATCTGAGGCTTCCTGTGTAGGGCACTGGAAGGGTTTGGTGCTACAGAACAGGATCCAAACCTAGCAGCACGTAATGAGGTTGTGAGTGACCCAGACCAAGCCAACGGGGTTTCGGAAATCCTATGCCTCATCAGAAGTTATACCGCTTGCCCAGGGCTGCAGAAACACCTTCATCCACCATGCCCTACCAGGCACTGCCCCAGGCATACCGGCAGCTGATCTTCAAAGAGCTGAGGAAGAGTAATCTGTTGTCTCCTATATCCCTAGGGTAGGGATATAGGATTTACTGAATTTCCCCTGTTCTATGCAGTTCTAGACAGGTTAAACACTTCCCCGTAATATTTTGGTTTTTGTGCATTAACAAACGCAACATTTGTTGGGTCAGAGAAATAGAATTCAACAGGGGACAGAGCTCTGTGGCTTGTTACAGCATTTTTCTTTCAGTGAAGAGTCTGTTGAAATTCGATTTCTGCTCTGGAGCTGGTGTCTGCGTTTTACGTTGAATAGACTCTCAATAAAAAGCAGAAAGAATCCTGTAAGAAGAGAATTAAACTGAAGCCTCTGTCTCTTTGATAGCACACAATCACCAGCAGTATTTTCTGATTTTCTTTTGTGAAAAGCTTGAGCCTGTATTTGTGCATTGCATTAGGAATTGCTTGCCAGAGATACTTCGTTCATGGAGGACAGAGAGTTCTTTTGGGGCTTAAACTGGGAAAAAACTCTCCATTTTGGCCCAGATTGGGTTAATACTTCTTAAGCACTGATCAGGCCCCTAGGAATCTTCAAGATCAAATAATAAGGTCTCTCACAAAGTTCATGTGACTCGAGATCAGGCTTTTGGATAACTGACCTTAGTTGCCATTTTTTGAAGTCTATGTTTAGTCACTTTGGTGAAACAGCTTCAGATACAGGATGGAAAGTACTGAGGATAATTATGAATTTTTATTCATGAGTTAAACAATATATTTGGGTTGTGCAAAAATTTACATCTGAGAAGGCAAGCTTCTTTTCACATAGGTTACAAAAATACAGATTAAATGCTAAGGCACATACTGGTAACTGCTGGAGAAAAAAGTGTAAAGCTTCCATTTTACTCATCTACGTTTGAACATCCTAGAGTATGTAATAACCAAGCCTTGGATTACAACAATGAAAGGAAAAATTATGTGTTTTTATGGGTTTTTTTTGTGTTATAGGCATGAATCTATTGTAGTAAACTAAATACACTTCAAACACCATACGCTCCATTAAGAATTGCTTCTTTGTCAAGATTTGGATCTCTTTTGAATCAATCTATAGCAGCCGTGTGTTGTTTAAAGTACTCTTATTGACTCTTTTATAATTTGCTTTCTTTGAACAGTCTGCATGCTGTAAGATTTGATCAAAGAAATAAACGTATACTTTAACAACCCAAAGTGAAGTGCATGCACAATTTTATAACTCTGCACTATAAAATGTAATTATAGTTATCTATAGATCACACAGGATGATATAAATAAATGGGTCTGAGATTTTTTTAATGCAAGTCTATCCAATATATCACAGATTTTTCCCTTTAACAGCACTGTCTACCATGCAAAAGCGTTAATGAACTCTTTAGAACACAGACGATGAAACTTCTTTTAACAGAAGTCTTTACTCCTCCATTAACTAGTAACCATACATAAAGACACCCAGCGCAAAAAGTAAGGAAAATGCAACAACCTGAAGCTGTGGATTTATAAATTATTATAAAGAAAATATTGATTGAAAGTCTGTTTAAAATGCTCTTTTTTAATTCAAAAAACAATATCTATTTATGATTTAACTACACTCAACAGTTCTGGACTGCGGACATTAATTCACAGCTGACCGCTAGACTTGTGATTATTAAAAATGTAGAACAATAAAGCGTATGTGTTTGAGGTTTTATAGCCCTGCAAATTTGGTAACTTACATTAATTTAAATCGTCTTTTATATAAACAAACACATAGAGGCCTCCCTGAATTCAGTGCAAATGGAGTCTAATCAATATGAACTACATAATACATAAAGGGTGGATGCAAATTTTATAGTACACAACTAAATAATTAATTTATACCTTCTTACTGTAAGAAGGAAGAAAAGTCAGCATATTTTGAAGTTTAACAGAACTTCTGCCAGAACTATGTAAACCGTGCAAAGGCATCTCAAGAACAGATAGCGTTATCGGTGTGCAGTCCAGGGAAGGAGAGGTATGGAGATATTTCGCTTCATGCAAAACAGGCGGGTAAGGTACCCTGGCCTGAGCAGAACATTTGAAGCAGGCAAAAAGCCAGGATTAGACTGACTTTTTGTTATCACCATCCTCTCTGGTGATGAAGGTCCTCTTGCCTTTGTTACTCAGAGAAGGGGGTTCACTTACTGCCAACTCTCTGTGGCATTGGACGTTTTTACTTTTCAGTATAGATACATAAATGCTGTTGATGATATGAACTATTTAGGTCCCCATTCTGCCACCCATACTGACACTGGAATTGCTTCAGAAATAGAGTCGTGACTATGCAGATATTTGCAGGAGCATGCAACTTTCTCCTTGCAAATCCTTTCACTGTCTGAAACAGGACTTCTATGAATCTTTGTAGAAATAAGACCTATTCTATTGTTGCTTACTACAAAAGGTGATGAAATCAATCAAAATTGGTGTCTGTGCTAGGAACTGTAACCAGAGAGTTTTGAAGTTAGGCAGAAGGCTCCCATCAACCACTCTAGTCTTTAATTCAGTGATGTAACTAAACCTGAATGGTGGACTTCTTTTACCTAATCTAGGCTCTTTTTACCTAATACAACCACAAGCAGTGGCTAAGGGCCCACATCTGGAAACACTTACACACTAAACAAAACTTTGCTCATGTGTAAGCATATGAAGAACTGTGCATCACTTGCTGGTTTTGCTAGAAACTCAGTGCTGCATAAATTTCAACACTGGTTTGGCAAAGAACAGTTGACAGCTTATGGGACCCCAATAAAACAAAAAGTCTTGGGGGAAAGGAGGGCAAGGTCAGTAGTTTGCATTAAAGACAGTTGTGAGGTAAGAGAAGACGAGGTATTTCTACACTTGTGATTATCACTGCTGTGTAAGAATCCAGGTAAATAACCACATTCTGTATCTACCTTACAAAGCAGGGATGTCTCAACGATGAAAATGAAAAATGGGTTTGCTCACAAAAGCCTTTGTGTCTGGAACGCAGCTATAAGTAGCTCACTATCTAGGTTGAAAATGGTAATGCAGGGTAGTGTGTCCTATTTTTTCATGCTTGCAGTGAAGATACAATACGTGAATTCAGCCTTGGCAATTACTAATACACCACACAGACACAATTACACCCTGTGTACTGCATAAAGGAATCGCTTGTGGTCTGCCTCCATTACAAAGAGCAGTGGGGGGCCAACACGCAAGAAGACAAAATGCTTTACAAGGAGGAAGGAGACCAGAAGAGTCAATGTACCCAAATACAAGGACCTTGATTCTTTTTTGGAGTGATTTAAGTCCCTTTCCATCAATTATCGTCCTTTGTCTCCAGAGTCTTATCACAAGCAGCATTACAGGAACTGAACAAAACAATACTCAGGCTCAAATAACCCTGTGAACTGTGCTGACATTTCCACACCCTGTTGCTGTGTTTGACCAGGTTACTCAGATGTAAAAAAAAGAAAAAAAAAAAACAAACCCAACCAAAAACTCCATACAGAACAACAACAAACATTCCTGTTTTAAATAACACGCTCAACCCTTCCTGGTGTCTTTTCTGCCGTCTAGCAGACACCTCGCAGATACCTCGCACGGCAATACCGTGATGGTGATGTGACGTAAAAACCTCCGTAGCAAAAAACAAGATCGACTTTCTCTAATAGGACAGCTTTTCAAATGAAAAGTTTCTGCTTTGTGGGGTTCCCAACAGGTTTATTTTTAAGTTAATTAGATCCGGCCCCTTGCCATTCCCACCTCCTCTGTGCTCTTGGTGAAATTTGAGTTTTAGATAAATGAAGAATGACAAATAAAAATCTTCACTTGTATATATATGCAGAAGTGCTCTGCAGCTGGAGCTTGATTTCTCACTGAAATAAATCAGCTGTCTACTCATTCACTTCTACTGCTCAGAATCAGAGTAATAAATTTTTCTTTCTTACTGATATGTGAAGTTTTCAGGGCACAATTTTAAGTATGAATCAATGAAAAGCATCTATTTTTTCATTCATTCACCCTAGATATGTGACATTTCATGGTAATTCCTGACAGAACATTGCAGTCATTGCTCATCTGGAAATAAATTAAAAAACATGTGGAAAGTAAAAAAAAAAAAAAAAAAAAAAAAAAAAAAAAAAAACAA
>JAAGAY010145721.1:0-16522 GCA_011801015.1 Ardeotis arabs
TTTTTTTTTTTTTTTTTTTTTTTTTAAAGGCAAGATAGTCCTGCTGAAAACTATGAAACTACAGTCCTGGAAACTAAAACCCTCTCTTGATCCTCAGGGCAGCTAAAGCTTGGGAAACCACAGAAGTTTTTTCTCATACAACTTGAAAATGGCTCAGCAGTGTCCTGGAATGCTATATTGTCCTTGACCTCTCACAGAGATTGCTGAAACTAGTGCCAATTACTGTCAGTTTTGTTGGTTTATTCTGCAGTGTAGACATCTGCAGACCATGAAATGGACAAGATTGCAATTGTTTTCACACAGGTTATCATGCAGCCATCAGCTGGTAATAACTGTCACTCATTACCTACTGAAAATGTAATCACATTGACAGAACAGAGATCAAAGTCACCGTTTTCCCTCCTCATGAATCTGAAGTATCTATTCCTTGCACTGAGTCAGTCCTTCCCTCCTTTATATTCCCAACTTTATATTGTTACCCAAACCAATTTTAAAAGGCCATAAAATACATGTCTACACTATATTAAACAAGTACAAAACAGAAAACAATTTATCTACAACAATGAATATTCTCTACCCACTTGTTCCTCGATAGCAAATGAAAAGAATATGTACATGTGCTGGGCAGAAGAAAATGGGGGGAAGAGAAGCGAGAAAGTGATTTTTTTGTAGTGTTCTAACAGCTTAACCAATTTGGGATGGAGTAATGCCAGGAAAAAGTTCCAAGATGTCCATCACAATTGCATCTTGCTATGAGTATCTTTCTAGTTATTTTAAGAGGGCTTTATCTTTGCCAACACTAGGTCCAGAAATATGTGAAAAGTAGAGCAGTAATTTTTTTAGGAAATCAGTCTTTACATAAACTGATAAAAAGAGAACAACTAAAGTTCTAGGAAGAGAGTACTCTGCTACTCTAATCTCCAAATTACAAGTATGTGGATTGTGTTAACAAGACATTCTCTCAGAAAGAGAAGTTCAACCCACACCAAGACAAGGTGACAAGGAGCACTTGTGACTTGTGCAAGTCACAAGTAGCATAAGACCTGACAACATACTCTGCTGAACAATAGGGAGTTGACCTTCAGTAACTTCCTCTTACCATCTTTTAATCATTTCTCAGAAAATTATCATACTTGCTGTTTATTACTAGCTAACAGGCAAATAGCTCTCTCCAAACCCTAAGCTCACATAAATACCTTTCTTTTGATTTACTGCCTGTCGTAGTATTCAATAAAAACACCTGAAATATGAATTATCTATTATTCCTTACTATATTTTGGCTGTCTTAATGAGCAATTAGTATCTTTTCCACAAATTAGGCTTATATGAAGATGAACCTTATGAACCTCCTGCAGAGTAGCCCTTACTGTAGAAGGCACATCTTACTAAAACAGTAAAAAAAAAAAAAGTATCAGAAATGTAAGAAGGTATTTAAGAAAAAATAAAATCAAAGATAAAGAATACTCCCAGCTAATATACTAGTTACCATTACTATATCTCCGCTTGTTTAGCATCCATATCACATCTTCAAAAGTATTTAGTCTCAGCCATTACTCCTTACAATAGTAAAAAGGCTTCTGCTTCTCAGCACTTGTTTTAAAATTTCAATAATTTCTTCTCAGGTAGATGTTAGATACAGTAACTAATTAGATTTAAGCTACTAATTTCTTTAATTCCACACACATCCACAAATATACATACATATGCTAGTATACAACAAAATACTAATTAATGGAACTATATAGAGAATAATTTTTTTTATACATAATGGTTATATCTACTTAATGATTTAAGAGATCTGAAAAATTTTAACAAATGTGTGAGGCCATACACAAATTCTATTAAAAAAAAAAGAAATGTAGTAGTAAGTTGTTTATACTTATCTACGTGAACTATAAGCAGCCAAGCTACCCACTATGATAAAAAGCATGTATTACTGCACACTAAATTCCAGTGTAGCTCCTGAGAACGAACCATCTATACATTCAGTATCATCTTAACTATCACTGTTATAATTCTATTTTCTTTGAGCCCCTAAAGATACAGGAAAAAAAACATTTGTTTTTTTAAAAAAATCCTGACTATTTAGTTAGAGAGAACAACCTTTAAATATCGTCTTCGGTTTTCAGATAATGAAAAGAATGTGGAGAAACAAGATTTTTACCATAATATAAATATAACTAGTTGTGTAAAAATGATAAATTTTAATAGAAAATTCCTTCCTTCTGACATTTGCATTTATAGGCTACACTGTAAATACTACCTGTTTACTTTACCCTGAATCTTAACAGACAAATTATATTTTTCAATTAAAATTAAGAGAAGTCAAAACATGATAACAAATATTGCAAAATTGAAGAACAAATATTGAGTTTTACCAAAAACACCTGTACAAAGAAGAGACATAGCCAAAATCTTTCTGAATAAAAGCCAGGATTAAGAACAACTGTATGTAAAATTAGGCAAACTCATACAACTTCATCTTTAGATGGGCAACAATAGCATGAAGCAAATTGTCAAGATCAGATTGACCTAAATAATATATTTTTACCAAATAGTAGTTGGCTAAAGGAGAAAAGACAGTCTTGAAATTCCTCTGATCATCCACCTCTTTAGCGTGCTTCTTCCAATGTCAGAGTGCCACAAACAGTATACAAATAGATCTACTAGTGAACATACCAACAAATTAAATTCTGGAAAATTTTGGTGTCTTCTAGTATTTTTTTTTTTTTAAATCTCTTAAGCCATAAAAGGAGAACAACGAGATAAAAAGGAAAGAAAAGACCATAAAACCCAGCTGAACTGTTGCCACAAAATAAATAGTCCAGAATAAATTTGGAAATCTGAATTACTTCAATGGATAGTTCATCCTCAGAGTAGCATCACTGATGAAAATTTCCCATGTGTGGAAATCTAGATTTCCCATTTTTTTCTTTTATGGTTTACAACCTTCTCAGTTTTAATTCAGGTTTTGGTGTAAAACTGTCTCTCTCTTCCCACCATGTACAATTTTGTCTTCTAATCTTGCTTCTGCCCTCCACTCTTTAGTGAAAAAAGTAAACAAGGTGGGGTTTTGGGCTTTTTGGTGGTGGTGGTTTTGTTTTTATTTGTTTTCATAATACTGAGGTAGCTTTCTGTTCTATTTATACACCAACTCACACATTTATTTTTTTTCAGAAAAAAAGTCTGAAACTGATGAATATGTGAAACCTATGACTAACAGAAATTCTAATTTATTCTCAATTACAGCAATCACAACTGCTTTTATTATAACGAATATTCTTGACCCCAGGCTAGCAAAAACATTGGCAATTAATACCAACTTAATATACTTTGAAATAATGGAAGCAGATGGAAAAATGCTCAACATTTATATTATTTTTATTGCAGTTTTTGATGCAGGAACAGCAAATTCTTGAATGTGTTACAACAGCAGCTGTTTTGAATGGTTTTTTGTATGTCATTTGCTTTCAGTTGTTGACTCTAAGTCTCTGTGTTCCTATGTTCTTGTACAAAGTCTCCCACAATCCAGTCTTCTGGACAACTCTAAACTATAAATAATGAATACCAAAGCATCATGAAAATTGAACATAAAATTTCCAGCAAGCAACCATAATGACATTACTTTAAAATTACAGTATGTTAAAACTTCAGAATGTTGCATAATAAAATTCCTAAATGATTAATTTAATATACTAGTCATTGCAATGATGATTATAGAGGCAAGGTAGTAACAGGTGCAGCATATGTAAGTGTCCTCTCACTGATATAGCCAGATGCGAAGAAAATTTAAGTGAATCCTGATCTGTCCCAAAGAAATAACAGTATGAACTACTACAACTGAAATGGAGGTTTATTTTATTGCCTTTGTTTCCTTCCAATAAGGTCAAACGAGAAATGTGGAACTGTATGTTTTTTATGGGATCATTTATTCCACTACACACTAAACGTTTTACTTTTTTCAGAGTTACTGCCTGCAGTTTATTCCTTTGTATATCACCACTATAGTTATCACCCACAGTTAATTTCCATGTTAAATATTTTTGTGATTTTTCTGCAAAGGATAAGCTTCATCTAACTGCACTTTCCAAAGTGGATCTCCATATTCGTTCAACTTTCTCTTTATTATGTGCAAGTTCTGATCTAAGCCTAAAGCACAAAGGCAATCAATGCTGATGAATGACTAGAAATGGTTTCTTTATTCCACTCCTCACTGAATAGAAAGTTTCCATTATCTCCCTCAACATCTTCACTCTATCAAATTGACAGGGGCATGTGGTTCTATACTCCACTGCCTTCACTCTACAACTGTACATAGTTATGTTTCTATCTTTTTCTAATATAAACCAAAAATGATAAATGGTAAAATCTGGTGAAAACTTCTTGTCTTCCCTCATAAGTGTCATCATCTTTTTCTTTTAATTGTTCCATACTTTATTAAAATGCATATTAGAGTAAATATCAAATAATCAATCAAATAATAAGTGCATAAAATACATAAGCTTGTTTGGGTAACCAGAAAAAGAAATCATTACAGCACAATAAATGCTAATCTACTTAAGTCAGTATGTAAGGCACCTGTGATAAAATTTATACCATAACATCCTAGTGTTTTTGACTTATCATTGTGTCTGCCAAATACAAAGAAGCCTTATTTAAGATGCATTGCTAAAAGATAATTGAAACAAAAAGACAAATAGAAAATGTTCATTCAAATAAACAGGATTTTTTCAAGTATCAGACAGTAAGAAAACACACTGCTAATTGTAAAAGTAAAGTACACCAACCATCCAGGAAAGCACTCAAACTGACAACGGTATTGAAAAGGGAGTTTTCTGCCCTCACCCAGGTGATTCTGGCCGAACTGATCCTCCCCTGCAGTGCTCTAACAGGGATCCTTTTTCTGCAGCAACCCAAGACTCCAATGATGGTCTTTTTTACTCATTTTCCTCCTTACTGTTCCATTAAATTTCTGGCTTTCAGGCTTCAACGGAAACAGAAAGTTCATTGCAGAGTGCTCATGAGCACTTCTTCACTTTTTTTTTTTTTAATTCATAATAGCTTACAAATTTGAATCGTATATCTTAATATTAAGAAATCTTCCGGAGAATTTCTGGGGGAGCATGGGATGTGACTAACTCCCCTTCAGGTCTCACTGTGCAGCAGAAAAGGAAGAATGAAGGCAAGCACGTCACCAAACACTGTACTGCAAAGTAGAGCTGGGAATCTTTCTCATGACTCATCTCTCCTTCATCATCAGGTCCCCTATTCCAACCATCTCCTCTCCTTTCTCCCTTCCCACCTCGAGAGTCACCAGTCCTATAAACACATGACAGAGTTAGTGAGACATGACACTGTGGAAAAGACACTTGCCGCCAGAGGCAGGCAATGATGTGACAGTATGGTATCCATCTCCAGCCTCCCTCCATGCCACTCATTTTTGCAAATGAGAAGCTGCTGCAGTAATTACTCCAGGCTGGATAGAGGGAAAAAGGAACAAGGTGTAAAAGACCAGATGCTGCCAAAGAGTGGCAATTTAGGCACAGGATTAGCACTGCAGTTATTTCAAAACTGCAGCGACAATCAAATTATTAGGTGATAATAAAACATACTTTTAGAATTATGATACTACAATGTTATTGCTGTGTCGTCCAGTGCTTTCTTAAATGGTCAATAAAACAGACATCTTTATATTAAATTATCCCTCTAAATGTGAACTAAATTTATATCAACTTCTGTTTCTCATTATAAAAGCTTAAAAAAAAAAAAAAATCACACAAGCCTCTTGCTCTATGTTCTATCAAGCCATTCTACAAGTACTAAGTTTTCAGACAGAAAATAGAGTTTAGAAACTCCATTTTTTTCTAGTATTCTGCAGATACTTTCTACAGAAATCCAATTGAAAGCTTGCCCTGGTCATGTTGAAGAACTCAAAGAACTTAGGCTTTAGGTATCATATATTTTTTTTTTAAATGAGATGATTTTTTTTGAACTTTGACTACATAAATTGACATATTTAATCTGCTAATTAGCCAACAGATTCTGCAAAGCAACTGCTTTCTCTCATAGCTTCTGTTTGCTCCTTTGTTTACCTTTAATAAAAGCTTCAGGTAAGGGTAACTGAAGACACTCATGAACAAAGTATCTCCAAGAAAAACTATCCTGTGGCCTTACTGTTTTTCTATGCTGGATACTCACTTTATCTACCTACCAGTACCGCCTAATATCCTAAGTATTCAACTCATATTGGTTACTTAAAGCATTCACTCACACAAAAACTGGACAGAAAAACTCAGAAGAGATTAAAGAAGAAACACAGGAAAATAAGACACATGCTTTATGTTTGATTTATGGAAGAAGGTATTTGTCATAATTTTCTAACAAACTAGATTAAGTTCATTTTTGCTGTAATCATTGTTTTCTATAAAAGTGTTCAGTACATCTATGTCTGTCTTATATTTGTCATATCATAGGACTCCTCAAAAACTAACAGGATCTAAATTGATTTTAATTTAAGACATAACTCAGCTTCAAAACACAGGTTGGACTCAGAAAATAAACAAAAATAAAATTGTTTTTTGTATAACAATATACGACAAAATTTTTCAATAAAACTTTCTTTTTTGTTCCTCCAGGGGAAATTATCTGCTAACAGAGCTGGTTCTCCTAGAGGTGGCTGGTGTGTGTTTAATTATTCCATTTTGTTTTCACTCTTCGGCTTTATTTCCAGAAAGCCATCAGCAAATACCAGGTTACGATGAAAAGTTTTTTCAGTGCCCCAGTGTGCAGATCACATTCTCTTATTGAGCTCCCTGCCCTTTCCTACCTGTCCTTCCTCCCCGCCATCTTCAAATAAGAAGTACAGCTTGATCTTTTCCTTGATCTTTCTGTAAAAAGCAATCTATAATATTGACCTGTAAGAAGCTGCAAGCAATTAGATTTCCCAAGGGGCTACCAGAGTGAAGCCAATGTTAGATGATTCAGGAATTGTAAGTATTCCAGGGACTTTTCCAAATAAAACTTCTTCACCTGGTACAGGTGAAGAAATGCGTTAGCTAAGCAAGAGAGTAAGACAGTCAGACAGTAGAGCCAGTCTCCAAGTCACCCTCCCCTACAATTCAGACTACTGCTCTCTGTGTTGCAAGCTGTTAACTCATTCTGGAGGAACCCTTAATTCCTACAGGCACTACCCCTCAGCCAAAATTTCTACTTCTCATAAAAGCTTTGTATGTATCAAATACCAGCCATATCCTATAGACACAGGGTGACTAGAAGCCTTCCTTTGTCTTTCATATTGATGAAAGTGTGGACTGCTAAAAAAAGACCACTGATACATTGTGTGGTCTCAAAGAAACAGACAAAGAGTAGATAGAGTTCTGCATACTGTGTAGACTATTTTACATTATTCAATAAAAACATTATAAAACTATTCTTCAGAAAGAATGCTCTCAATCACTTCATTAAGTTTACTTGAAATTCTTACTTATACTCTTTATAACCACTTCTCCATGAAAAATTATTTACTGTATAGTACATCTCAGGAGCTTAAAACTACCATTGAGTAGCCAGTAGAGGCAAATACAAAAACTAATTTCCCTACATACACAGGCTTTGCTATTCTTTAATAAATTACTCCAGAAGAATAATTCAAGATCAGGTTGGAGGGGGCTCTGAGCAACCTGATCTGGTTGGAGATGTTCCTGCTCCTTGCAGCGGGGTTGGATGAGATTACCTTTAAAGGTCCCTTCCAACCCAATCCATTCTATGATTCTAATATTAATTCGGTTTGTTTTCCCATCTTGGGAGGGCAAGCACTAATTTTGGGGCCAGACCATCAATTTTCAGATTAATCCTTTTGTTATGTGTCTGACATTTTATGAGGTATTATTCCAAACAATTTTATTTCTCAAATACTATAACAAAGCATATTCAGGAAACAGAGTCAGCAGACCTCAGGCTGTCCTAATATCCCCTTTCTTTTGATAGGCAAAACCATAGGCCACTGAAGTATGATGAACTTGATACTAAAGGCAACTAGAATCTATAAATCAGAGAGATCTCCTGTCTCTGAAGTAACTTTCTATCAGATGATTAGGGAAAAAGTGAAGTATATTTTCAGCCATCTGTATACAAGTCATTTTGTGGACACTGCAAATAATTCAACATCTTTTATAATAAAATAGCACCAGTTCATCCATAACTAAATGTATTCTGAAGTCACTAAGAGGTCTCTGCCATATATTTGTATATAAAATTTTAAATGTAGATGGATGTGTCTAACTGCATGTTTGTTTGCGCCTGTATGTTAAAGAAAGGGGTCTGCAAGCAACTGCAGCAGTCTTTGTTTGCTAAGCAGCCTCCCTGAGTGTAGTGTGTGGAAGAGATTTACAGAAGGAAGCCAGTCAGCAATTGTATTTTCAGCTTTTTAAGAAACTGAAGTCCATTCATGCAGTGGACAGCAATTCTTTAATGAGATGGAGTGGAAGTACAACTGCTGAATTTTGCAATGTTTAAGTTACAAAAAAAAAAAGTTAGAACTTTTTCTTCTGTCTTTTCAACACAGCATTTGCAAAACCATCCAACTTCCCTTTCTTTCTCCTTTATTAAAAAAACAACCAAACGACAAACAATAGAAGAGCTGTTTTGTAGCTGCTACTGTAAATTTACAACACTAAAATTAGGGGTGAAACAGAAGATACTAATAAAACATCTTTCAAAAAATATGCTTCGTGTAATTCATTATGTGTATGCACATACCATGTACATGTGTTCAAAAGTAAAAACAAAAGCAAAAAAACTCCACATCTAAAGGTCTTTCTATCGGTGACGGATACACTAAATTTGACAATTACTTGAATTAAGAATATCAGTTTCCCTCACATTTCCAAATCTAGTGGAATTGTTAAGTAAAAAAGGTACCAAAAAAGTTGTTTGAGATCTTCCAGTGAGAGCTGGTAGCTATACATTCAAAACAGAATATAGGAGCATGAAAATGTGTACAAGACATTCATACAAAATTTAGGAATTAATCATGTCTGGATTATACAAAGAATATTCAATGTCTTACAAGTAGCCCACTTTTCTTATGAAAACATCCCAATATAAAAAAGAACCAAAGAGCTGAAAAATCTCTTGCATTACCAACTACTGTATGCTGCTTTAGGGAATATTTACTAAATGTCTAATCCAAAACTGACTGCTGCAGCACAAGAGAATAATCTCAAAGAGTTCACTATGGCATGGAAAGAAACAGCCTCCTTTGACTTTTTTATTTGGAGAATAAATCGTAATTCAAAAGAAAAGGAAGGCAAGAAAAAAGGTATCCTGTCTCTCTGGGATGTCACATGAAATTAACACACAGCGTGATCTTGTGTTGTCAAAACTGGTAGGGAATGTCACTTTACAGAGCCAGAAAACTGGCACTGCTACTGTGAGCCTGTACTATTCAGTTTGGTATTACTCAAAATTCTCCATAACAATCAGAAAAAAATAATGGTATGATTGAATTCTTCTATTGAAACTATTGAGTTCAAGATTATAAAATAGTGATGGTAACAAAAACAGTGTACTAGCAGAAAGCCATGATCCAGGTTTGCAAAAAATGTGGCCTAAGTAGTCAATCAAGGGATGAAAGAGTAGGCTGGTTGCACATTGGGAATTTGGCACTTTATACTAGATGTAAACAGAAAAAATTACTCCATACCAGCATCCATGAAAATAGAACTAAAATTAGGAAGAAATGCAACCCTTCTTGCTATTTGGTCAACTTCTAGGATTTGAGGAACAATTGTTTCATCTTTGGCACTTCTGTCCTGGACCAGATCAAACAAATCATTGAAAGAGATACAAAGGTTTTCAAAGCACTTAAAACTTCTATTTATTTCTGCCACTTTTTGAAAATGATCTGGAGTTTAACACCATTTTTTCCCTTTCTCAGATTTTCTTTAATTTATTTGTGGTGTTCTATGGGTTTTTTGTTTGGTTTTTTTTTTTTTTTTTTTTCCCCATCTTTTCATTCCTTGACTGTGTTTCTGAAAAGGATTTTGATTGAACTAGTCAAGACTTTCTATTGCAACACTGTCATGAGTCAATGAGCGAAAAGCCTGGCAAAATTGATGACTAAGGGCAGAGAAAGATTAATCCTGGCACAGCTAGCTAGAATGACTGAAAACTTACTGCACCAGATGCTTATTATTGACTCTGGTCATTTTAGCACAAAGTTACTTGGGTTTGCTAGGAGCCATACTCTGATTTGAAGAACAGCATTCAGATAGCCTATTAATTCAGCTGCAAAGGTGGTAATTGCTAGTAAGGTGGCAACCATTTTAAATAACTACAGAAATCATTAGTTTGTATCCTAAAACTGCTCCATCTTGGCAAGAATGTGCCTTGGCTTTTAGTGGGTTGTAAAATCCATGTGCTAACCTTTTGCTACTTTAGCACAACATTTGCAAATACATCAGTACATAAATAGAAGTTACACTTTCTAGTTTTAATTTTCTACTTTTTTATTAATTCATCTTATTTTACCTTCAAGGAAACCAAATTATTCATCAGAACCAGTAGTAAAATAAGAGTTTTTAGCTCATTTTGACTTTTTTTTTCCATCTTAAGACCTTCAAGCCTTTTCTTATATTAAAGAA
Organism: Ardeotis arabs; assembly: GCA_011801015.1. Classification (NCBI taxonomy): domain Eukaryota; kingdom Metazoa; phylum Chordata; class Aves; order Otidiformes; family Otididae; genus Ardeotis; species Ardeotis arabs. The sequence continues at coordinate 10,644 of JAAGAY010145721.1, forward strand.
CAAACAAAACCAGAAAATTATCGCCTCTACATCCAAAAGCAGTAGGAGACGTTTCAAATTAGACCTTTACTTCACTTGTCAAGTGTCCTAGTATTTTTGTTGCAGCTTAAACTTAAAAAAAAAAAAAAAATAGAAAAAGTGTAACAGTCATCGTCATTGCACCAAGCTATTTAAGATTACTTTTAAATTCTCAATTATTTAGCATTAACATGGTTAACACCTTATCAATACTTAATCCATGAAATAAGTGTAATCTTACACAGTTTTATTCTCTGAGTCTCTTCTACCCTCAAAGAATGAGAGAATTGTTTATCATAGGATCAAAGTCTTGGTTCCTTTTTTTCTACTATCCAGTGAAGCTACAAAGCAGTCAGGAAAATAAAGCTAACACCTATAGAAAAAAAGGAAAAGAAAATTAGAATTTGCAGTGAGAAGAACTAGGAATAAATAGTAGAAAGAATTGTTACAAAGCCTAAAAGATGATGAAGTGGAAAGAAGCAAGCCAGAAAACTAAAAAAGAACATGTCAGAATTTTTACAGAGAAGAGACAGCAAAAGCAGAAAATATATTCAGTCAAATACCATTTTCCTACTAAGGGTTCCTATTGCTAGATTATGGGCCCTGGATTAAGAAGCCACAGCACATGACAAGAAAGTATAATTGAATTAGATAACTTTATAATACTGCATCAAGTGCAGTCATTTCATTTTAAGAACAAAAAAAAAATAGTAAATGTCTAAGGAAGAGCAATGAAATAGTCTATAACTAGCATAATTTACCTCACAAGGAAAGGTAATATTAATTCACTTGGAAAAAAACCCTCTCCAACCATTAAGAATTATAAGTATATGCAGTATAATTATACAGAATAATAAAAAATTAGATCTGTGGGGTGACTTTTTATATGTATCTCCCATAAAGATCTTAAGTTCCTTATGCTGAATCCAGTTCAGCAAATGCATCTGACTATACGTCAGTGCTTTTATTCAACAAGACTGAGTTCAAAACAATTTGCCTGAATATATGCACAATCAGAGGGTAACATTTTATTAATAAACCATACACAATATCATCAAAAAGGGCACCGTTTTTCATTCTGTTTAATGGACTATATTACAGAGACCACATTCATGTCTGAAACCTGTTATTACTTCCCTAAAACAGCAGTAAGTGAAGTAATCTCATTCATCCAGCTTGTTTAGTAGGGGGGAAAAAAAACCAAAACAAAACAAAAAACAATTCAGTAAAATCACTTGGCACAATAAAAGGAAAAACCACCCACACCAAGCAAACCTGTACCAGAGAAAATCTCTGAACTTTAACCAGGTTTGTTGCATATAAATAAAAAGTGCAGGCCTCATTTTTCTTCATATTGGATAGTGATTTTCATTTTTCTCCTTTGCCGGTAACTGTATCGACCTAAACAGTAACGTATGTAACACAAATACATAATTGATTTGATGACAAATTAAAGCTCATGTCATTGACTGCAGTTTTACAGACATGCTTACTAGACAGACTTTAACTAGGTACTTAGGATAAGACACTAACTAACTGCCTGTTAGAAGAGATCATGAATAAGAAATCAGGTACCTGGATGACACTGATCCAACAAAATTATAGTTTTCTAATTTTAGCTCATGGTTGCAAGTCTGCAAAAAAATAAATCCAATGTAGGTAATTGCAAATACTATGGAAAATTCAAAAATACTTTTGTAGTCAGAAATATTTAAGAACCATTCTAATGTTACAAAGTTAAGATATACACAATACTAGACATACTGTATCTATAGTATAGTAGGATATGAAGGAAGATAAAGCTCCATGTAGAATTTTACTGGACTTGTTGAAATGTGAGAGTGGAACCAATCATGAGTTTTCCAGAAAAAACAAACAAACAAACAAACCTCTAAGAACAAAAAGTACTATTTATCAAAGTCCATTAATTTTTACTGCTGTTAATATTAATTTGTAAGATGTAGCAGTTTGGAAAATATTTCTCTAATCCAAACTTGATTTAACCAATCTCTGGCCAAAAGCACAGAGAACACTACACCACACCAACATTAATAGCACATTGCTTCTGATTCTCATCTTGCATTTAGAACAACCATGTTTTGGCTCCTCTTCTCTTTGACATAGAAGCAGCACCTGCATTTCAGGTGTCCATATACACACAAGTTGCCTGCTATTACTATTTTCCGGAAAGCCTCTGTTCCCTGTTGAAGCACTTGGTGCTTCCTAAAACAGTATTTGTCTCAAAGTTTCCACATGCAGTGCAAATAAAGAAACTACTAAGTTATTTATCTGATCCATCTTTCTGTGTGGCCTTACACATTTTTAACTATTTATATGAAAAAGAGGAGACCGACACCAGAATTCCTGGACAGAAATAACAAGAATAAGTCTTCTCTCATTTCTTGTAGACGAGATTAATCTGTACTTCCTACCTTTTTTTTTAAAGAAAAAAGAAAACCTAAATAATCCATGTAAAGTAAGACGTGGAAGGCAGTTGAGAAGGAAGAAAATGAGCTTCCCTAGATGAAAGCTATAACATAGCAGAACAGAAAGAGCCTGGGGTGAAGTATGTAGGGAGAAACAATATCTCACACGCAGAAGTCACTATCACCGAAAGGGACACTTAACTAGCACTGTTCTGGAAATCAGTCAATTTTGCTATATAAGCATCATGGAAAAGAGCATCCAGGCAGCCAGAGAGGGTGTCCAAACACCAGAGACTGTGTCAGTAGTTTTCATTCTATCCCAATTCCTGCATAGTACAAACTGAACTAAAGGGTATCTGCAAGAACAACAAGCAACTTCAATTCAAGATATTCTGTGGCAGCTCAATTGCTCAACTGCCTTTCCTGAGCTAACCCACATAGAAGGTTACCTTTTGTTGTCTGGAATGTGCATATCTTCTGAAGTCAAAAAACCCCAAATGTTTTTAGTTACTTTATTACTTTAACATCAAAACAAGAGTCTTTGTATTGACATACTGTTTTATCTCCCAGTGAATACCATCTCAGTGACCTTCTGTTCCCTCCCTGCTTTCTCCTTATTATCACCTTACTCCTGCACAGCACTCTATCTTGCAAACTGAATGAAGGATAATACATTTTATTTATATTGGAAGTCATATAGCATATTTTCTGTGCTATATGTAATAAAACAAAAACATAAGATGTTCAATTAAATTGCGGATCATAGACAATAGACATCGTGCCCTCAGCAACAGCTTCCATTCACTGCACAGAAATACATTGTAGACATGACAAACATTTGTGAAGTTTCTCTTAGTAATTACTCTGCTTAATGCAGGCTGTCATTACATGGTAGCTTTGATATGGAAAAATATTTAATGTCATACCTGTGTGCAAAGCTGCTAGCAATAAACATGAACTCTTTCAGCAGCACTATCATAAACCCCATGTTGTTTATTTTCCTCTTTCAACTTGACCTCTGCATGGTCTTTGTCCCTGCCTGGCCCACTTGGCCAACAAGATGCAGCTCATCCCACATTGCTGGCCAGAATCAACTTTCCAGGGTAGCAGAGGGCGAAGACCACTGCGGAGCACGCCAGCTTGCACTCCCAGCCCACCAGGCACATGAGGCTGCCTCACTCCATGTTTTACACGGAGCAGCTCACCACTTGGCTTCAGCTTCTCCCTTTGCCCCTCCTCTGCACTATTACCCTCATCTCTCCCCAGTCCAGCCCTGTAGCCATTCCTGTTCCTAATCCGGTTGCTGATGCTCTTCCAGCCTCTCTTGCTCCCAATTCCTAATTGCTGCTGTCATGGGCCTCCCAGCTTTCCAGGCTTGAGCCTTGTCCGTCAGCTGATGCATATGCATTTCCAGTTACTATAGCTTCCACTTTGAATCTTCAACTTGACTAAATGATTCTTCCTATTTTTTTTTTGTGCACACCAAACTGCTGTATTTAGCTGTTCTACTCTATGTTTTCCATTGCTCCCTGGGCTCCCCCAAGTTATGTACTTAATACCAGATAACATGCACAGGAAACCCCAAATAGAATCATTTTCACATAAACACAAACAAGTAGTTTGCCTTATTTAAATGCAGTTTCTGTGCCACTTAACTCACCACTGTAAAGGCTAACTTATCACCTTTCAATGGAATGCTACAAAACTATCTGAAATTTGAAGTGTGTTAATCCACACTGAATTACCATTGATACTAGATTCTACCTAATGTATACAGAAAAATCTATCAAGGAACTAAAAAAGAATTCAAAGAAAACTACACTTGACACACAAAACAGCAACTGATAGGAACAAAATCTGTGACTTTAAGCACATTACACAGACCTTCTTCTGAGTTTGCAGATATTACCAAAAAAAAGCATTTAAAGAAAACAACAAAAACCAGCTTTTGTTTCGGGATACTAAAGATACTTCCATAACTGTTGAAACCTGCCCGTAACTGTGCTAAAAATTGTCCTCTACAAAATCTATAAATAGACAAGCTTCAAATTAATCCGGGTTTCAGAAGATTTGAAGATAAAAGATCTCAAAAATGCTCCACAAGTAGTGCTTTCTACACAAGAAACTTAAATCTATGAAGTCTAAAGTGTTAGACTTCCTATTTTATTGTCTCACTTTGCAGTACAATGCAAATATTCTAAAATATTTATTTGCCCTAGGAATAAAAGGGTAAGAAAGCCTTCATTTTAAATGAGGAATGCATGTTCATCTGGAAGAAAAAGAAAAAACCCCCAAAAACACAAAAAACCCCCACCAAAACACAGCTACAAGAGGAAAAGAATAAGTAACAGGTTATCAAAATACTAGACTATTTATTTCTTTGGTTTATTCTAACTTCAATCAGAATAAACCAAGGTACAGTCATAATGCTCAAAAGCCTATTAAATTCAAAATTCATCTCAAACTGAGGCAAATAGCGAAGTATTAAAGTTACCTACAGATGAGGGAAAATCCTTTATCAAGCTATATTTTAAATGCATCTTTTTCATTAGACATGGTCCTGACTGCTCGAACTGTTGCAGTACTTCAGAAATTGTGTATTTTAGTCATACCTTGTTTTCATGGCTGCAGGAGAGACAGCATGAATGCAATGCCTCTGGGTTTTGATAGGAAGTGCAGTGCTTGCTTTTGTGTCAGCTGAGTTTTAAACTTATTCGTGAAAAGATTTGGGAAGATGCTCCTGTTTTCAGAAGTTATTTTTAAATTCAGGCACTTTACAGTTCCATTAACATCACCAAACAATCTCAAAGGGCTGAAGGAGGAAGGAAAGGAGGAACAGTAGGATGGAAGAACAGATAGAGTCTGATTTTTTTCTTACAGAACTGAAGCTCTAAACCATTTTGACTATAAACTAAAAAGAGTTTGTATCAAGTTTTATGTGAACCAAAAAGAAATACCAACCTGGCTACAAAAATGGAAGTTACAATTTTTTTTTTTTTTTAAACAGTGCACTGTCTCCAATATTTACAAAAGCAAGTGTCTTCTATTACTGCTGTAGTTAGTAAGACCAGCCTACTCAAAGAAAAATATGAAGAATAATTTTAGCCTGTTAACAAAGCTGATGTAATTAATTAAGATATCAGAAAATGTCATTCCTGTATGAAGTTTTTAATGTAGCTATAATTTAAAAATATAGTTCATCCCTATTTAGAAAACACACTGCATCCCTCCAGACATTTACGAGACTTACTTCATTGGGTAGCAATGAAAATGGCATTGGTATTTTCAAACTGATTTGTTCCTAATACTATTTGTTAACATATCTAAGTTAAAATTTCATTTCCTTTTGCTTTGCTTTTGAGCTTAACTCAATGCAATTCAGATTATTTCTATAGAACATATAAGAATACAATCTAAATTCACGAGACGTAAGTT